>JAJMFI010000002.1:0-92114 GCA_030574595.1 Ruyongia chambardii
GTATTAGAATTTGATGAAATATTTTGGCCATTAGAGGCTGAAAGAATATTGGTTTTAGGTAAGCCACCAATTGATCTATATGAAAATATTAATAATAAAGATGGTGATATTAATTATGATTTTGATTATAAAGATAAAGTGCCTCAAACTTGGGAATTTCCTACATTATTTTTGAATTTTGGTATCACTTTAAAGAAGCCAAGTTTAGTTGCATTAATTCAGTCTCCAGTTACTGATTATTTAGAATCTAATCCAGATAAAGCATGGTCATATCTAAAGCCAATGCTAGAAACAATATGTGGAGATGCTACTCTTGTTAAAAAGCCCCAGAATATATTTGTTACAGATTGGACTATTGATCCATATCAAAGAGGCTCATATACAGCTTGCTTCCCAGGTGATGATCCATTGGGATCTATAATGGCTTTCGAAGAAGGATTTGGTAATATCAGATTTGCAGGTGAGCATACAATACTTGAAGGTGCTGGATGTGTGCATGGAGCTTGGAATAGCGGTAAAAGAGAGGCAAATTATATAATACAGAAGGAATTAAATAAACAAGGTTAAAAGAAATAATCATAGTGAGAAATCATTTGATTTATTTAAATATTCATTTATATTCTTATGCAATTAGTGTGTATAGATTTGAACAATTGATAACTTTGGAACTGTTATTTTGATCATGGAATACTTTAAACTCTTAATTCTAGTAATAAATAATAAAGATAAATAGACATATTTGATGAATTGTGATTTAATGATATATGAACATGATTGGTGTTTTTTTTTTAGTATAGAGGAGATGAGAAATGTACAAGTAAGTAGTAAGCAAATTTTAGTCATTATTTATTTGCTTGTTGAATTCTAGAGATATAAGCCTTTGAGATGGTATTCCAAGATCTCATATATTTTTCCAAGCATCTATCAGTACAGCCATCATCTGAACCATTATAAGGAGCTTGTAAACATTGTTCAAAACAATTTTCAGTCATCTTATTAACTAATTCAGTAGCATTAGCAACAGCTAATTCTTGAGAAATTTGTTCCTTTAACTGTTTAACAAGTTCTTGATTTTGTGGGATCTTTGTTGACGTTATTGGTGTTGTACTACTGCCACCGAATAAACCTCCTAAAGCCATTATAAATAAGTAATCAGTGTAGTGATGGTTTAGTAGTTAATATTACTACTATATGTGAAGTAATAGTAGTTTTATTTCAACTTTTTCAATGAATTTCCAAAAAAAAAAAAAATCAAGTCCGAATCAGGAACTATTGCTAAAAGGACGTCTCTGACAAGTCTAAGGTAAATTTTATTTATTTACAACTATTAGTTGTGTGACTAACTACAATTAACTTACAATTAAATAAAGTTTAAGATAAAAGGTGGTTGTTCAATTGAATGTTCTAAATAATAACAATAGTAATAAAAATAATTTAAAATGACATTAGATGTCAATAACAAGTCTTGAACCTAATTAAAAATAAAAAAAGATGAGATGCAAATAGAGAAATGTGCTAAATAATAATGATCATAAAAATTCATTAGATAAGATAAAAAAGGATAAATAATGATGATTTTATATTCTAGCTCTAATCAAAAACGGATATCATATAAGTAAGTAGCAATGATGGTTAAATATTTGGTATTATGATTGAGACTAGAAAAAAAAAGATATAAAATCAAATGCAAAAGAAGAATAATGATAACGAATTGAAAAAATTAAACGTAAAGAATCATAATAATAAGTGTTTGAGAAGAAATAACTGGTATTAAATCTTTTCTATGTATTGTAGTGATGATGAATGGTGTTGAGATAATTTATAAAACCATCAGTAATGAAAATGATAATAAACAACTAACAACCATTGCTTTAGATCCAATAGAGGCCACATAGCTTTGATAGATCATAGATAATGATGAAGCACTAGACTCTGAAGTAACAGTAGCAGTAGTGGAAGAGCTTGAAGAGCTTGAAGAGGAAGAAGATCCATCATCAACACCATCATCTAAACCACCATTTGATTCTGAATCTGAACCTGAATCTGAACTTGTAGTTGAGGCTGTAGTATTTGTAGTTAAAGTTGTTTGATTAGTAGTGTTAGAAATAGATGAATCAGTGGATGAAATAGTTGATCTTTTAGTTGTTGATCTAATTGATGATGCACCAGAGGAATAAACTGTGGAAGAAATATTTGAAGCATAACTTGAATCTGAAGTAACTGAACTAGATCTTGAAGTTAAGTAACTTGAACTTAAACTAGAGCTTAAACTGGAGGAAGAAGTATTGTCATCATCGTCATCATCGTTATCATCATCAATTTCACCACCTGCAGCCAAGATCTCAAATTCATTTTCAGCAGTTTCAATTCTACCATTAATTTTACCATCAACAGCATCAATTGAGGTCCAAGAACCTGATTTATCAGTATATTCATAATATGAACCAGTTGAATAATCAGTAACAACACATCTCTTAACATACATTGAGAATGGAGCAGCAGTATAATCAGTTTCACCACCAGCCCATTCAATTGTACCAACATCATTACTTGGATCACCACCAGCCCACAGTCCCATCATAACATACATTGGAGATTGTGGATAACCTTCTGAAGTTGAATTTTCAAGAGTTCTAACAGCAACACCATCAATATACCATGTAAGATCTTCCATTGTCCAATCAATGGTATAGTTATGCCATTCTGTTTGAGGAGATGAAACATCATGATAGGCACCTCTATCATGAGTAGTAGTATTACCTTTTGAAAAATAATTTGATTGAACTTGAGTTGCATCACCACCAAACCATTCTAAATCAACTTCATCTAAATCATCAGATTGAAGATAAAATGAAGAAATAATACCAGTACCATTTGCAGCTTTTAATAATATTTCTAATTTACCATACATGATATAAAAATTTGATTTAAGAGCAGGATTATCAAATCTTTCTGATAATTCGAATTGAACACCATCATCACTATAGATAACTTTATTTGAACTAGTTACAGCATTAAACCAATCAGATTCTTCAGTAAAATCTTCAGCAAATGAAGTAGCCAATGCCTTATCTGGAGAACAACTTGAAGACAGAGGATTACAACTTGTACTTGAAGTTGAAGTTGATGTTGTTGATGATGATGAAGAGATTATAGTTGTAGTATCTGGAGTATAGGCAGCATTTATGCTAATAGGTAGGATAGAAGTTACCAGAAGAAGATATGAAAGCATTATTGATGATGGATTATTGATTATAATTTATGATCTGAAGTATGAATATGAAGTATGAATAATGAACAATGAGTTATTAACTTATGATCAAATAGCAATGGCTAGAAGTATTTTGTATTTCCTTTCAATAAATGAGGTACAAGTACAGAATCTAATATATATATATGTCCCACAAATAAGAATTAGAGAATATCCTAAACACAATCAATTAAATATGATAGTAACAAAAAAAGAAAGGTTTACAAGGTAATCACAAAAACTAAAATATAGATACAACCACAAACACGTTAAGTGCAAGTGCAAGTTGGATAACTTTGGCGTATTTATATATATTTATATTTATATTTTCAAGTTCTCTGTTAATGCGCCTCAATGCTTAGTACCTTTTGTGCTGGTTCTGATCTCGATTCAAACAATGCGAGTTTTTTTTTTTTTTTTTTAATTTTTCTCGATGGCTGGCTACAATTCTATTTTTAGAACAAGAGATCAAACGAGGCTAAAAACACAAAAGCTTATTATACTCACTTATCTATTTATACAGTAGTAGTCTAACTATTTATACAGTAGTACTATATATATAACTATATATCTATACAGTAGTAGTTTACAGTATATGAATAACTGTTTAACTCTTTTAAATGATAAATAATAGATAATAGATGAGAGATGATAGTGATTGGTTTACTTGTATTTAAGGTGTGGAAAATGTTCAAGTAATGTAATATGAATAAATGATTATTAGTTATACTTATTGGTATTAAACAACAACTCTTTTTCTTTTCTTATAATAAGCCTATTGTTACTAATGTTTTACATGGTATACTATTTATAGCTGATGAACTCTTAATAAATAAATAGATTATTATTATCATAATTATCAAACGTCAATAACCTGGAAAATAGTAGATCAAGGATTTTAGTAGTATATTATTCTCAAGGTTTCATACATATGTTAATTTGGTAATGATAATTACTACTATTATTATTCTTTTCCTAAATAAACCTTCTCTTTAACTTTTGTACTACTACTACTACTACTACTACTACTAATACTACTAATACTATACTCTTTAAATCACAAAAGTGATAAATCAATTAACTAATTATTACTTATCACTTATATATATTTATATCAACCACAAAAACTAATTTGATTTCAATCATGCAAAATATTATTTCAATCATTATTCAATGAATACTATGATTATTGTTAGTAGTAGTATTAGTAGTTTTAGTTTTAGTAGTATGATTATTATGATTGCATATCTATTATTATCATAACACATATCATTTCTTTCTAAATATCTTTTAATCCTACTCATAAGTTTAACTTTACAATTGAATCAATTCCATTCATCATGACTTCTACTTCAACATTAGATATTACAACAAATGATAATAGTACTCTATTAGAATATTATCTTAGTGGTAATAATAGTACTACATCATTCTTTCATATATTTGATTTTTTAAATACTCCAAGATCAGGTTCTGCTCAAAATTCTTCTGATATCTCATTTCAAACTCTTATATCTTCATTAATGGTCTCATTTATCTTTTGTATATTTCAATTAACAATATTTAGTCTATTAAGATGTAAGTTGAAAAATATTTATCAACCAAATTGTTATTACGTTAGTGATGATTCCAAGGTAACATTATTGGATAAAGGTTTCTTCTCATGGATTATTCCAACTATTATATCACCAATTAATTCTTATCAAGATATTGGTTTGGATGCATATTTCTTTGTTAGATTCCTATTACTTCTATTAGTTATGTTTACTGGTCTTGGATTGGTAAATTTACCTATATTATTACCTGTTAATTATTTATCTGGATTTGATCATTATTCAACATTTGATTTAATTAATTTTACAAATGGTACAATTCCAATTACCTATGGATTAGATAGATTCTCATTATCAAATTTAGCACCAAAATTTTCAAGGAGACAAAGTATTCATTTAACAATGGCAATTATTTCAATAGTTTGGTTTCATATCATTATTATAATTGAATTAAAGAGATATATAAGAATTAAGAATCAATTCTTATTAAATAAATCAAAACAACCTCCAAAATATAGTTCAAGAGATAATTCAAATACAATATTAATTGATAATGTACCAATTAAATTCTTAGATAAGAAAAATCTTATCAATCTATTTAAAAAGATTACTGGTGAAAATAGAATTAAAAATATTTGGTTTGTTTATAATTATAAACATTTAAAGGATCTATATGAGAAAAATGTTAAATATATTGATGAAATTGAATCTCAAACAACAACTACAATTTTGGATAAATTCTTTACAAAAATTACTTCATTAAATCAAAATAATCTTTCTTATAATAATGATTATAGTAATAATATTAATGGTGATAATATTAACTATTCAAATGTTATAACATCAACCACTACATTCAAAAAGAACAAATATTTAAATAAATTAAGAAATTTAATTCATAATTTAAAAATTATCTATTTTAGACTTAATAGATTAGAAATTAAGACAAAATCAATTGATCAATTTATTGAAAATAGACATTCAATGCAACAAGAAAGAGCAATGTTAATTGCAAGAGAGAAAAGTCCATTAAATGATAGAAAATATAATAAAGTATTTATTCAATTTGATGATATTTTCCATGCTCATATCCTAAATCAAATTCAAATATCTGATAAGGTTAATAATTTAGATAATACTTTAATCTATATTAATCCAAAGGATATAATTTGGGATAATTTATCATCCTCAAGTAATCTTTTAATATTCATTAAAAGATCAACAGCAACTTTCTTAAGTATAATGGTTATTATATTTTGGGTGATTCCAGTGGCATTTGTTGGTTTAATATCTCAATTACCATATTTAACTTCTTTAATCCCATTCCTTTACTTATTAAATAAGTTACCTAAATATGTCACTGATGTAATCTCAAATATTCTTTCTGTTGTTTTATTGATGTGTTTAAGTGAAATTGCTCCATTTATCTTTAGAAGGCTAAGTGTAATGAAGGGATTAAAGACAAGAGCTCAAATTGAATTGGACGTTCAAAGATGGATGTTTACATTTTTATTCATTCATATCTTTATGGTTGTTACAATTTCATCAGGTATCGCTGTTATATTAGAGAGTTTAGTTAGTAATCCAGTTTCATTACCAAATCTATTGGCAAATAATTTACCAAAATGTTCAAATTTCTTCTTTTCATATATCATGATTAGAGGGTTTTCATATTTTGGTAGTACATTATTACAATTTAATCAGTTATTCAATTCTATTGTTATTAGTCCATTTGTTGATTACACACCAAGAAGAAAGTTTAATAGATTGGCCATGTTACCAGCTTATAAATGGGGTGCCATTTACGCTACATTTTCAGTATTGGGTTCAATAGGACTAGTTTATTGTATCATTGCACCATTGATCTTAATCTTCTGTATTCTTTCATTCTTATTGATTTTAATTTCTTTTAAATATTCATTAAAATATCAATATAGTTTTAAAAATATCTCTGAAAATTATGGAAGCTTCTATCCAACTGCTATATTTCAACTATATTCAGGAATTTATTTCATGGAAATTTGTTTAATTGGAATATTTAGTCTTTCAAGAGATGAAAATGGTTATGTTGATTGCCTTTATCATGCCTTATTTACCATCTTTCTATTAAGTTTTACAATTTTTGGACAATATAAGATTAAAAAGATGTTTGGAAATTTGTTAAAAACTAATTTACCATTACTTACATATGAACCAAAGAAAAATGTTCTTGAATTGGTTAATTTCAGTCAATCTAATACAAATCCAAATTCAAATTCAAATCAAATAAATAATGAAAATGATATGGAAATTAAAAATAATAAAAATAACAATCATGATGTAATGACTCATCGTGGTACATTAATCAATATTGAAAATATTTATAATGATACATTTCATCATGAATGCTTTCAACATAATAATAATATTATATGGATACCAAAGGATAATTTCAACATATCAAATGAAGAACTTATTAAATTAAAGGATATGGGAATATTTTGTAGTAATGATAATTGTAATTTAACAAATGATGGAGAAATTATACTATCAAATTGCCCACCTGATTATATAGACTGTGATTGAACCTTTTATTAATATGATAAATGTGGAGTGTAAATGAAAGAGAGGTTTTTATAAACCATAATATATGCATATATACATCTACCATTTTTTAGCGTAATTTGTTTATATAATTTGTCTCTGTGTTTGAATTGTGACTCTATTCTTGTTGAGGGGTAGTTGGATTTAATACTACACCAGTAGATGTAGCACCATTACCATTATTTATTGTATTATTTGTGATGATAGTAACAACATCATCAACAGTTGGTTCTCTAACATTTTTTCTTCTTGGCCATAGACTTGGTAATCTAATTACTTGAAATCTTGGTTCAACACATCTTTCAATGAACCACCTTTTCAATTGAGATTCAATAACTGAACTAATCTTTGGTATATTCTCTAATTTCGATCTTGAACCAATTAAAGATTTAATATTAAAATTTAATCTAAAGTCAGGAGCAAATGAAAACATTATAGCAGTTCCAGGGCCCTTATTATCATTTAATAGTTCATCATCTTCACCAACTGATACCAAACTTACAGTTAGACAACCACTAAATCTGATAATTGAGACACTTAATTGAATTGGTAAAATTGCTGTCAATGGTTTTGGTTTATTTATCAATAAATTTGTTTCAATTCCGAAGGTTAAGGTATCAGATAAATCAACATCAATTTTAGCTTGTAAATTATTAACATCCATTACAGGATTTTTCTTTATTCTACAATTTGAGAATATTGGGTAATCATCACCAATATCTAATTCAGTAATATTAATCTTATCAAGATAATCTGGTAAATCAGCATTTTCTAAAAATTCATTTAAAGAGTGAACAATATTATCCGACATTAAAGCCTCTGTTCTAAATTGATTGATTGTTTGAGCTACCAGAACATTAAACCAATCTAAAGTTTCTGGTAAATGAGTTTCAACGTTATAGTAAGTCTTTTCTAAGATAGAATTAATTAAAATATTTTGTTTTGATTTATTAGAATCAATACCATCTATGGATCCATTAGATAACAAACCATTTAATGATGTTTGATCTTTGTTATGCTTATTAACAATGGGGCTCTTTTTAAGATCTTTTAGATTATTATTACTATGATCATTTGACTTTGTTTCACTGAATATAAAGAATTTTATAAAGAATATAAGAACAACAATGACACTAAGTTGACCAATTAAAAGACCTTGAGCAAAAGACCAAGAGTTATTACTTTGACTGTTATTAATTTTTAGATTAGATGCAAAGTTGTTGAGTTGTTGTTGTAATTGTAATTGATTTTGTAACTGATTTGGTAGAGCCTTATTGATATAGTCTTCTAGAGTTAAAAATGTCTTATGATAATCATTATCTTCACTCTGAGGAATAACTTTCGTAACTTCAGTTTCGGAAGCAGCTTCAGAGTTCAACACATATGAAGATTTTTCATAAAACATATCTAGACGTTCGCTTAAATGAGTATATATTTCTAATACGTGATATATCTTATTGTTCACAATTGATCATATATATTATAATTTAATTAAGTTGTTATATACCAATGCAAATAAACGTTTAAGCTGATCTTTATATGCAGTTTATTTTTTTTTTGTTAAAATAAATTTGGAGAAGCATTTACAACATGAACAGATTAAAAGGTTTTTTATGCCACAAATTTGAGAAGGAAGAAGAGAAGAGGAAATATGATTACTGGCAGTAGCTGTTATGTAATTTGACCATTGAATTAATTGCTAATCAGTCATTGTAATAGTTAAGTATCTATAAAGAAACACACTCAGGTCACGTGAAATTTTCGATGAAACTATTTATTAAATTTTTATAAATGAAGTAATTCGAATAGTTATTAATTAAAAGTGGAACAATAAAACGAAAAAATATTCAAGCTATTAATTGAAGTTTAGCTAGACATTAATTTATATTAAGTTTTCAAAATATTGGTTTAGTCTAGGATAAATAAGAAAATAACGTATAATTATTGAGTAAAATAGAATTTTATTGTTTGATCACGTGACGCAAAATATTGTTGGTATTTTTTATCTCAATCACAAATTTTATTAAGATGATGCGGTGGCTCAATGGTAGAGCTTTCGACTCCAGTTTAGGAATCTTATTGCAATCGAAGGGTTGCAGGTTCAATTCCTGTCCGTGTCATTCTTAACTTTCTTTTTTTTTCTTTTAATTGTTTAATTACTGTACGTACAAGAGTTGCAGATTTAGAAATGTACTATATTACTATATCATAATTATTAATCAAAATCTTTTAGAATATGATAATTACTTGAGAAATAATTAGTATCGTTTTTACGAATTTGAGTTTTTACAATTTTGAGTTTTACAATTTTTTTTTTCCTTCTTTGTATGCAAAAATAATTAATATTAAAATTAACACCTTTTTTCTATCTTGAAAAGAGCAAATTAGACCGTATATAGAAATTGATCTGATCTATATGGTTACCTGGATTAATCATTTTTATCTTATCTAATTTATACACACATTTGTGTCAGTTTAAACCCTGATTGTCTCTCACTTGGCGATTAACTTTGATTTCTGTCTTCTAATTATAATATATTTATACAACCCTTCAACCTTAATTTGCATTGCATTAATCACTTAATCAAAAAAAGATATATTGATTAAACATACAACAAGAATAGTATTTGGATTTAACACTGAATTATTCTAAAGATCTCCATACAAAATTGCATATACACAAAAACAAAACATAAGAAATAATTCATATTTATCAATAGCGAATGATGATATTGGGAAGATCAATTAATTCAATATTAACACTTTTGATATTTTCTTTATCAATAATTCCTACCGCCGTTTTGGCAAAGGTTCATACTTTCCATTATACTGCTGAATATATAAATGCTAATCCAGATGGACTTGCGACTAAAAAAGTTATTGGATTTAATGGTCAATGGCCATTGCCCACAATTCATATCAATAAAGGCGATACAATAAATTTATATTTAACAAATGGATTGAAGGAAAAATCAACATCTCTACATTTCCATGGTATATTTCAAAATGGTTCAAATGCAATGGATGGACCTGAAATGGTTACTCAATGTCCAATTCAACCAGGTGACACTTATTTATACAACTTTACAGTAGATTATCAAGCTGGTAATTATTGGTATCATAGTCATAGTGGATCTCAATATAGTGATGGATTAAGAGGTGCCTTCATCGTTCATGAACCCTCATTAAATGATTATCCATTTGAATTTGATGAAGAATTAACTTTACCAATAAGTGAATGGTATCATAAACCATATGATTTATTGGCAAAAGAGTTTTTAAATAGATATAATCCAACTGGTGCTGAACCAATACCTCAAAGTCTTTTAATTAATGATACTGCAAATTTAACCATTGAATTCAAACCTGATAAAACATATCTATTAAGATTCATTAATATGGGTCTATTTGTTTCTCAATACATATATATGGAGGATCATGAATTTATAATTGTTGAAGTTGATGGTGTTTACGTTGAACCTTATGTCACTGATCTACTTTATATTGCTGTTGGTCAAAGATATGGTGTATTAGTTAAGACAAAGACAAATCCAAAAAAAAATTATGCCTTAATGACTAAATTTGATGATGTAATGTTGGATGTAATCCCTCCTGATTTACAATTAAACATGACAAATTATATTGTTTATGATAATAATCTAGCATTACCAAAACAGTTCTATCGTAATGAATTAGATTTAGAATCTGCATTAAATGATTTTGATATCACTACTAAGAATAATATTAAAGATTCTGCACTACTTGAAGATCCTGATTATCAAATAACTTTAGTAGTTGATATGATTAACCTTGGTGATGGTGTGAATTATGCTTTCTTCAATAATTTAACTTATGTTGCTCCAAAGGTTCCAACCTTAGTTACAGCTTTAACTGCTGGTAAATTAGCTACTAATGCTAAAATTTATGGCTCAAATGTTAATGCCTTTGTTTTACAAGCTAATGAAATTGTTGAGGTAGTAATAAATAATAAGGATAGTGGTAGACATCCATTTCATTTACATGGTCATGTCTTCCAACTTATTAGTAAATCTCCAGAATACGAAGATGATGATCAACATGAATATGATCCAGAAGATCATTCTCAACATTTACCATCTCATCCATTACAAAGAGATACTGTTGTGGTCAATGGAAATGGTTATGCTGCTATAAGATTTAGAGCTGATAATCCAGGTGTTTGGTTCTTTCATTGTCATTTAGATTGGCATTTAGAGCAAGGATTAGCAGCTGTATTTGTTGAAGATCCAATTGCATTACAGAGTCAAGACTTACCAAAAGACTTTTATAATAATTGTAAGAGTGGAAATATTCCAATATCTGGTAATGCTGCTGGTAATTTTGAAGATTTCCTTGATTTAACAGGAGAAAATGTTCAACCTGCTCCATTACCACTAGGTTTCACTTTAAAAGGTTATATTGCATTTGCCATTTCTACATTTGCTGGAATATACGGTATATACTCAATCATTCAATATGGATTGGAAGACTCATTGCAGGATGATAACAAAGTCCTGAAAAATTTGGAAAGAATACTTCGAGAACATGATATGATTGATGTTAATGTTGAAAGCCATAATAGTTCATCAAGAAGAGAGGCACCTCTAATTCCAGATACAGACATTAACGAGCAAACATATCTGGCCGTTAATCATGATTAATGAATCTGATATTGAGTAAGATAGCTTTACCTCTTCTTTTTAACTGAGTAGTGAAATATACACATACCCACTTTGCTCTTTTTAATTCGTGATTTGATTATCTGTGAGATTTGTTAACTAAGTAGTAAATAGCACTTAGCATTAATGATTAAATTATATATTTATATTTTTGGTATGTGCAACATTTTTTTCTGATAATTTTTCAGTTTTTTGATCGAGAAAGCATAAACCATCAGTACTTATATAAAAACTTTGGAATTGGAATTCAATACATTTCTATAGACACCCCACTCAACTGTGTGATTTTATATCCTCAATATATAGACCATGTCTAGCTACCTACGTCGCTATATTCCTGGTATAACAACCAGCGCGCGTGCAGGCACCATATCAACTGCTATTAGATCTTTTCACCAAACTGGTTTAAGAAGAAGTTATGAAGAAGAAAAAGTACAGATAGATGAAATATCAAAGTCTTTATCAGAAGTAGATATTGCAAAAGCAAGATTAATGCGTAATATTGGTATCTCTGCACATATTGATTCAGGTAAGACTACTTTCACGGAGCGTGTTTTATACTATACTGGTAGAATTAATGCTATTCATGAAGTTAGAGGTCGTGATAGTGTTGGTGCTAAAATGGATAGTATGGAATTAGAAAGAGAAAAAGGTATTACCATTCAATCTGCTGCTACATACTGTTCATGGAAAAAAGATAATAAAGATTATCATTTCAATTTAATCGACACTCCTGGCCATATTGATTTCACAATTGAAGTTGAACGTGCTTTGAGAGTTTTAGATGGTGCTGTCTTAGTTGTTTGTGCTGTTTCTGGTGTTCAATCACAAACAGTTACTGTTGATCGTCAAATGCGTCGTTATAACGTTCCAAGAATCACATTTATCAATAAGATGGATAGAATGGGTGCTAATCCATTCAAGGCCATTGAACAAATTAATCAAAAATTAAAAACACCAGCTGCTGCCATTCAAGTACCAATTGGTGCTGAAAATGAATTAAAGGGTGCTGTTAACATTATTGATAGAGTAGCCTTATATAATGAAGGTGATCAAGGTGATATTATAAGAACTGCTGAAATTCCAGCTGAGCTAGTTGATTTAGTAGAAGAAAAGAGAGCTTTACTAATCGAGACTTTAGCTGATGTTGATGATGAGATGGCCGAAATATTTATTGAAGAAAAAGAACCAACTGTTGAACAAATTAAGGGCGCTATCAGAAGAGCTACGATTGCTAGAAAGTTTACTCCTGTTTTAATGGGCTCTGCTTTAGCTAATACTGGTATTCAACCAGTATTAGATGCTGTTTGTGACTATTTACCAAACCCTTCTGAAATTCTAAACAAGGGTTTCGATGTTTCCCAGAATGAAGCTGAGATTAATCTAGTTCCATCTTCCAAAATGCCATTTGTTGGTTTGGCTTTCAAGTTGGAAGAGGGTAAATATGGTCAATTAACATATTTACGTGTCTACCAAGGTAAACTTAAAAAGGGTGCTTTTATTTACAATGTCAAAACTGGTAAGAAAACCAAACTAGCTCGTTTAGTTCGTATGCATTCTAATGATATGGAAGATGTTGATGAATTAGGTCCTGGTGAAATTTGTGCCACTTTTGGTGTTGATTGTTCTTCAGGTGATACGTTCACAGATGGTAATGCCAATATTACCATGTCATCCATGTTCGTTCCTGATGCAGTTATTTCATTATCAATTACTCCAACTACAAGAGATACTTCCAACTTCACAAAGGCATTATCTCGTTTCCAAAAGGAAGATCCAACTTTTAGAGTTAACTTTGATAGTGAATCAAAGGAAACTGTTGTTTCAGGTATGGGTGAACTACATTTAGAAATTTATGTTGAACGTATGAAGCGTGAATATAATGTTGCTTGTACTACTGGTAGACCACAAGTTTCTTATCGTGAAGCAGTTACTTCTAGAATACCATTTGAATATACCCACAAGAAACAATCTGGTGGTGCTGGTCAATATGCTAAGATTATGGGTTACTTAGAACCATGTGAAGGTAAGAATGAATTTGTAACTCAAATCATTGGAGGTAAGATTCCAGAAAAATACTTATTTGCTTGTCAAAAGGGATTTGATGAAGCTGTTGATAAAGGTCCATTAGTGGGACACAAAGTTCTAGGTTGTAAGATGGTTATAAATGATGGTGCTATTCATGTTGTTGATTCTTCAGAGTTAGCTTTCAGAACTGCTACTTTAGCTGCTTTCAAGGATGCTTTCCAAAAATCCAAGCCTGTTGTTTTAGAACCAATCATGTCTATGGAAGTTTCAGCTCCAAATGAATTTCAAGGTAATGTTATGGGTCTATTAAACAAACTATCAGCTGTTATTTCAAACACTGAAAATGGACCAGATGAATTTGTCATCTCTGCTGAATGTGCTCTATCACAGTTATTTGGTCTGTCGACCTCTTTAAGAGCTTCCACACAAGGTAAGGGTGAATTCTCCATGGAATTTAAGGACTATGCTCCAACTCAACCTCAAATTCAAAAGGAGATGATTGCTGAATACCAAAAGAATTTGAATTCTGCTAAAAAATAAGCATAATGATATTTTATGACTTGTAAATAGTATTGTAAATAGCGTATTGATCACTGATCTAATATCAAGTAAATTTTAAAGATCATCTGATCTCTCAAAGCGTATAGATGAATCTTATACTTAGACGTTAAAAAGGTTTAGATGTATTTAAAGAAGACTTGATTATAATTTCTCTGTAAGTATTGAAGTAACTCCAAGAATTAGCTCAATTACAATAATTTAGTCTTCTAAATTACGACTTGCGACTTGCATAGATATTAATAAACATCTATCTTAGGAAGAAAGGTAAATTTTGAATACACTCAGTGGCAACTCACTGTTACCTTTTGCTTTTGTTGATGATTGATTGATTAATTGATTGATACGATTTCTGTCATTTATCTACGTACCCGTGAAATCTAAATCTACAAAAGAATTTAAGTATTTTCTATGATCTAACAACATCAGAAACCGCTTTTATTAATGAAAAACATTCATGAATAATGAGATGGATATTGATATTGATATAAAGGATATAGCTGATACACTGAACATATCAATGGACGGTACATCGTTCAATTGGGATAATGACTCTGATGATAATGAAGTTGATAGCAATAATTTGAACTTTGATAATCAATATACTGTATTAAGACATCAAATAACATCGAGCCCCATGATAAACAAGATATTCAAAGTGAGGTATTCAACGAATAAACCATTGGAAGGACTGGATCCAGAAAAACATAATCTAGATGGTTCAATATTAACAGATGATATGAAGAGAGATTTGAAAACAACCGCCCCAGATTCATTTGATATGGATATAGATGATGATCTAGAAGAACAGATGTTAAATGCCACTAGGGCGAATAATAGAATGTCATTTTTGAATACAGCTAATAGCCTTTTGAATGGTCAAAATTACAAACCAGAATTATCACAAGTATTGGTCACAGTTTCTCCGACTTCAATAAAGTTGAATAACAGACAAACATTTGAATTCCCATGTTCTATTAGATCTTCGAACATCTTAAGAGGTGCAAAGCTATTGGATGATTTCTATGATGAGGATACTCTGTTACTCTCACTATCTTCTGGATATCTGCTTTGTATTCGATTCTTTAATGTTGAAAATTCTGTCAAGCCATATATTGTTCAATGGTGGAGAACAAGTAGTAATGCTAATGGAAAGTTAAATATATCCAAGTTATCAGATGTTGGTAATGATATTTTAACTCATTCTTCTGGCTCATTAGTTGTTTTACCTGCATTTTCTGGAAGTGTACGTCTCTATAGATGTACACAAAGCTTGTATGGTGTTATGCTGAGTGATGCAAGAAATATAAACGTTAATGGTACAATTATTAATTGTTGTATTGTGGAGAACACCAACAATAACGAACATTTTACACTATTTATCATGATCTTAACTCCAGAAAGAAGACTTATAATAAGCCTATTGGAATGGTTTCAAGATGATTTTGAGTTAATCACACATAGCCCAATGGTCTTAAAGACTACATTTGATATACCAATTTTTACCATCCCATTTGGCTCAAATGTTTTATTCATCTTGAAAGATAAAGTTGTTGTCGCAGATATCAACAAGATTCTTTCTTGTGATGATAACTTCATTTCTGTGGAATTTAAGGGCGGTTTTCCAACCTCATATTATTGTCCACAAACAGCAATATTGGCTCAGAATGAAGGCGATTCTGAAGTTTTAATTTCCTCACACGATGGTTTTATATATTCAATTCTTTTACAAAATAATGAAAAGATTCCCGTTATACGACCGATCATATCCCACTCTCCAAAATCTCAGTTCACATTAGAGAGAGAAGGTGAAACGTTTGAATTCATCTATTCATCTGATTTCGGTGATGGCGAAAGAGTTATTATTAATAGTTTATTATCCGATGAAGATATTTGTAGCAAAACTTATACTAAAGTGAAATCAAACAATAAGTTCATAAATTGGGCACCCCTTTTAGATGTTGAATTTATTGATACAGTTGAGAATAAACATGATTTATGGCTGTTGAATGGTAAAAGTATTACCAACATGAAATTTGGCATTAAAGGTGAATTGATTAAGGGTGAAAAGTTTAAGTTGGGTAAATCTGCATACAAAGTATTTCATCATTTAGATACTGACACTGATAAAGATTATTTTATATTTTCATTTATTGACCATTCCATAATAACAAGGTATGATTATCCTAATTTGATCACGTTGAACAGCAGTCTAGATACTTCTAGAACCATTAGCGTTTACAGCGATAAAAATATTTGCTATCAAGTAACAGATCATTATATTGTTGTTGGCGAGATAGATAATCCTGATTTTTGCCATAAATGGGAAACTTATGGAGATGTTATCTCTGCTGACATTTTGGATTCATTTATAATAATAATTACTGATGAAATTGATCATTTAACTAACAATTTAAAATCAAATTTATTAGTATTTCAGGTTCGAGACTCGATTTATAATACTTTTGATGAAGAGATTGGTGAAAGAGCGAATTTTGCAAAATTAATTAGTATGAATGATCAATTATTGATTTGTCTTTGCCAGGAAACAAAGATGGAGTTCTTCAAGATTGATAAATGGGGAACGGGAAAACCATATACCCTAAACAAACCAGTAACGTTTACATTTAATGAGCCAAATGATATGACATTTAATGACGATAAATTATTTATTAGTTCTAGATATGGTGATATCTCTAGATACACAATAGATATCGACGAACATTCTTTCGATATCACTCATGATTTTTCATTAAATGTTACAGATTATCCAATCCAATTTGAGGTTTGTAAAGATGAGGACTATATATTGTTAGTGGCTAAACAGATATGGAAATTAAACATTGATTCTAAATATCCAGAACCAATCATATTTAACGATTCACAGAATGGCAAATTTAAATCAATTTACTCAGCTAACCATTATTATGGGTCCACCATTTCTATTTTAAAAGATGACGGTTTCCATATGGCAAAAATTGAAGATAAATCTAGCGTTATTACTAGAAGTTTCAGACTAGATGGTCATGTTGGTAAAAAATTCATATATCTATCTAACTTAGATGTTTTTGTAGTATTAACAACAATCTCAACTTTAATCTTTACTGATAGATATAATGTTTTGAGCTCAGATATGATAATTAAAATAAAATCAACAGCAAAAGACAATAATTATGCTGGTGATAATAACGAAACAGCGTTAAGCTTATTGGAATGGAAATTTGAAGTTGAAGCTGGTAAAACATTCCGTAATTTATTGGTTGGTTATCATTTACCTGGCAATGAAGGATTTTCTACTGCAACATCACCAACAGGTCTTATTAAAATTTTCCTACCTAAGATCATTACAGATGGATACAATGGAAATAAAACTGTTGAATGCACACTACTATATACCTTAAAGACCGATGGTCCTGTTATCTGCCTTGAACAGTTAAGTGACAATTTTATCATTTATTCATGTGCAGAAAAATTAATGATTTGCTCTTATGATTACGAAATGAAGAAGATGACTAAACCCATACTGATCAAAACATTTATATCTAGTATTACAAATATTGATGTTCAAGATAACATTGTTACCGTTTGCATTAAAGGGTATTCAATTACAAAATTTACTTATATTAAAGGTGAAGTAAATGAGATATACGAGTATGACGTTGGAGTTATCAGAAACTGTAATAGCTTGTTATCCTTAGATAAAAACAATACTCTGGCCGTTGATAGATCCCATTGCTCCATTACTGGCTTATTCAACGATGAGAATAAATTTAAAGTATACCTTCCATATATTCCAAGATTGAAGAGATATAATATTTTTTCGAATCATACAAATTCAAATACACATACTAATACAAAAGAAATCCCTGCTGACTATGATGGAAGATTTTTAAGCTTTGGTGTATCTGGGTCAATTGATATATTCACCATATTAAATAAGAAACAATCAAAAATACTTAATGATTATCTTGAAGCAAAGCGAAGCGATACTAATGGTGTCAGTAATATAGAATTGTTCAAAGATTCTATAGTTTGTGATAAGGGATTATGGGATGTCAATAGTCTTATAAGCAAGAGAGATTACGGATTCAATGTTATTGATGTGAGATCTGAGTTCACAGAGGAGCAGTTGAATGACAATTCATTACCTGACGAGATTAGCCAGCTATTGCATTCTATTTGTTTAAGTTAGGATAAAGATAATCAATTACAAATAATAAATAAAATAAAGAATATATATAAAAGCTTGACAAGCTAAGCTAAATGAATTGAAATTATATAAACAAAATCCTTAAATTAACCCCAAAAGAATAGACTGAAACATAAATTAAACTTGATTAGGAGTATTCCTTTTTAATCTTATCCAGAAGATCATTGATCCTTGGTGCCATTAGAGGTTGACCATATTTTGTCTTTTGTTTTAATTGTTCTTTCTTTCTTTCTCTTTGTAATTGTTTTTGTTCAATTATTTTTTCCCTTTCTTCTTGTCTAGTTTGACGTTCTAATTTTGTAGCTTCTCTTCTTTCCTTTACTAACTTGGCTCTATCTTGAAAGGTCATTTTATTTTTTTCTAATCTCTTTTGGATAAAAGATTCTTTATCCTGTTTGGATTCTTCTCTTTCAGGAATAGTTTCACCATCCTTTTCTAGCTCTTTAAAGTACTTCTTTCTCAATCTTGCACGATGGACCAATGATTTTTTTATATCTCTGTTTATTGACTCCTTTCTATCAATATATTTGTTACTATTGAAATTACTTTTTTTATTTCTATTATAACCACCAGTATAACCATTTGAATTTACGTAAGTGCTGGATTTACCCTTACTTGAGCTTGAGCCTATGTGTTTTTTAAGTTTGTTATCAGAGTTGTATGCCATTCCTTATTAGATGATTATGGTTTAATATAATAGATGTGTCAGTTTGAAGAGGCAAATCACTACAGTTTAATTGTGATTCTAAAGATACAGATTGAGAGATGACTTACAAACAGATAAATTTTTTTCTAACTGCTACTATCATTTCCGAGCCCTCGGTTTTGTTCAAACTTACAAATGTTGCAAAATGTTGAAGCTCTCTTTGTCTTTAAAAAGTTCTGAATTGATGCTACCAATGTTTAATTATTTCATTTGTCTATCATATCAATGTTTACTTAATCAAAAAAGACTTCTCATTTTATATGTAAGTTATAACTTTGAAATCTAGATAATTGATTCATGGAACCAAATAAATCGGCATACTTACGTATACTGCAATTTGGAGTGACATAATAGTAACACCTATCCATACAGCGAGGAGAAATTTCATTCAAGAATTGAAGCAATACCGCATTGAATTAAATATTCAATATACAATATACAATCATAGCCATTGGAAGCGTGTATTGATTTGATCTTTGATGGAATCTATGTAATTACAAGATTTAATATATCAAGTAAGAGAAGTTATAAAACTCAACGCTCAATGCTTACTGAACTTTATCAACATTGTCGATCAAAAGGTTTTTTTTCAGGAATAATTACAAGTTTCGAAACCACCAGTTCAATCATTCAGAAATATCTTATTTTGAATCCCACATTGAAAATTATCATTGAGTTATCTTATATTTAAATTGCATGTAAGCGCTTCAAAATTATTAAATTTCTGAAGGCTTCAGAATTTATGAAAAAAAGATTGATTTTTACTATAAAATTTGAAGAAATGTAAAATCGATAAAATCATGAATATCAATGGTAATAATGACTATTGAGTAATATTTCCATAGCTATCTCAAGCTCTACTTCTAATCAGGCCATCTACAAAGTTTTTGATTAAATATTCAACGAAATATTTGATATTTTAATGATGAATTGAAGTTCCGGTCATACCCACCTCGGATTTGTTTATAGTGTAGAGATTTCTTCGAGTGAATTGAATTTCAAAAAACTCAAAGTAAATTTTTTTTGTTTTATTTTGTCGAGATTACATAATCATCTCATAAGCGGCTACAATAGATTTTTGCTTAGTAATGATTGACTAATAAGCTTTATTTTGTGGAGCATCTACTAAATGATAAGTATTAAGATATACTCAATTAGTTACACAAAGACTTGTAACTTCTGGTAAGCTGTTACACAAAGACCTTAGTTTGATACACAAAATCAATATCATCCAAAAAATTTAAGAATTAATAAATCTCCAAATATTTTGAGATATTTCTTACGTTACTTTAACACAATAGTTAAATAAACTTAGCAACCAAATCATTCAACTCATAACATTATTAATGGTTTTGAACTACAGTTTTTCATCAAGTATGGCCATCATACATGATCAAACAAACCATCGATAAATTTCAAATCAGTTATTATTTGGTCAAAGAAATGACTTATTGATAATTATTTTCAAGCTCATCTTCAATTTCAATGTCAAATTCAACTATTTCAACCAAATTCTAATTCATTGCTCATTATTTAGAACTCAACCATTAGTAAATATCAAAGTTGTGTCTCTTTGTATTGAAATAATTATTTCATTCATGATTTGAATTAATTACATATTAAGAAATGGATGGTCTGGTCAATTATTCATTTATGATATTGATTTCTTTATGATTGAATGTTTTTTTTTTTAATTTAATTATTTCTTGAATTGATAGTTTGGTCAACTATTTATTTGAGGAATTTTATTATTTGTAATTCAATCCATTATATAGTTTATACTTTGTAATAAACGAATTAATAATTTTGTAGAACTGTATCCTTTTATAGTTATAGTCTCTTTGTGTTATAAATTATGAGATAATTTGATCAATATGTAATCGTTGACCACTCTATTTATATGCCTTTGTGAAATACTCAAGACACTTCTAAATTTTAAAGTATTACTATATACTAAATTGGTGATTATAGTATCAAATCTTTTAAAACAAATATGGTAGATATCAAGTCTAATTTCTAATTTCATATTTTATAATTTAAACACGAATGAAAATGTTAGTATTTGTTAATAGATTGAAGGTTTATTAATAGAACACTTACATTTGTACATATGGTATAGAATCTAATAGAGTGAAGTTGTAATTTTTATAAGTTTTAAGAATCAGTAAGAATGAGCTATATGTTATAAGGTAGAAAGAAATAAGAATAAAATTGTAATATATATATATTTAATATCGGCGGTTATTTTTTAATATCAGCGGTTATAATCTTTTATGAGCGGGTAATATATTGAACTTGTAGTAAAATGTCTTTATCAGCAAATACAACAAATAGTATTGCTTATTATTATTCTCTTTTGATTAAACAAACATGAAATGCTAAGTTTCAATGTTTACTAATAAGATATAAGTGTCTATAAATATTCATAAATCAATTATAGATCTAGTTGTCCATGATATATCATATATATAAGAAGAGATGATTATTTATGGGAAGAATACAATAATTAGTAATATACAAAAAGACATATATAGTAATAACTTATATAAATGAATCTATATATAAAAGATGTAATGTATTATACTCTTTTTGATTTCTTTTTAGTTTGACTATTACTATTACTATTACTATTATTATCATTTGGCGAGGGGAATATAAAAGTAGTATTAGTATTAGTTTCACCATTAAATAATACACCAACATAGGGTTGAACATTCCATTCTAATTTAAGATATGCCTGTCTATTTCTAAAAGATGGTTCAATATCCCAAACTGAATATTTTGAACGTTCATTATGTAAGTTTAGATTAGCCTTATCCTTTGAAGTTATAATTTTATCCCAATATACAATTTTATTACCAGTTGAATTAAAATCATTTGAATTACCATAATATTCAGCAGTTAAATATACAAATATTTGTTTTGTATTCCAATTAAATAATGATGATAAATCTGATTCAAGATCAAATAATATTTTATTATTTTCCTTTTCTCTATTGGTTGAACCACCAAATCTTTTACTAAATTTAATTGAAGCAGAACTTTTAAAAACCTAGTTAGCACTCTTTTTTCTAATTAATATTAATAATTGATATAAATAATTGATAATAACAATTGATAATATAAAGATAATGAATAACAAAGAAATACTTACGCATTGATATTTGATATTATACTTTCAGTATTATTAAAATATAATGGTATATAAGAAGAAATTGCAATAAATGCAGATATAAAACCAATTAAAGTAACTGCATAGTTAAGCACTAATTGACCTCTTTGTAAAAATGAAAACATATTATCACCAATCTCTTCTTAAAATTTGTTTGTATTTGTATATCTTCTGTATATGTGTATAGAGTATATGTATATATATATATATATAATTTGAATACGTTTAACTTAAATTTACCCAAATTTTCTGAAAAAACAAATTAAAAAAAAAAACAAAACAATAAATAATTAATATCCGGGTCTAAGAAAGGACAGATCACGTGATTAGACCTCGGAATATCAGTTGTGTTTTTTAAATAATTTAACTTTAATTTAATCAAAGAGGTATAAAATTCCCCCTTTTATTTATTTTTATTAGTTTAATATTGAATCATTCTAATTTAAACTATTTAAACTATTTACATAACATAATACTAAAGTATGTATATATACCTATATAAAAGATGGTTAATCAAGAATATAATATATATATATTATACATTTAATTTACCCGGTATCCAAACATTCATAGACACACTACACATATATAAATAAATACATATATAAAATAGAAAGAATTAAATAAAAAACACGTCATTACGTCATATAGCCAAGATGTTAATTAAAAAAGGAAACCAAGAAATTAAAATAAAAAAATTAAATATATAAAGAAGAATAAGAATCTAGAACAATTAAATAGACTTATACAACATAACAATATAATAGAGTAGTAGTAGTAGTAGTAGTACTAATACAAATACAAATACAAATATGTAATTAATTAATTATAATTTATATTATGATATCATAATATATATTAATATTCATTCTCTCTATATGTTATATACTATATATAAATGTTGAAATACTATATAAGCCTGGAATTATATATATTTAGAAATACAAGTTACCAGCCCTTCTCTTTAAGTAGTTTACTATTCCAATTTGACCGGCAATTCAATTCAACTTGATTAAATAGTAAAATAAAACCTGGGCATAGTTGAATTGAATTGAATTAAATTGAACTAAAGTAAGATAAAAGTAAACTAAGTAAATTAACCTTAAAAAAAGAAAGTTAATATTAACTTATATTAGTATACCGAGGAATTCGAATATATATTTGAATTTAATAAAACGTAAACTGACATATAACAACAATAATATTTAATATTTGATAATTCTAGAATCACTTATATACATTTATACATTTATACTATATATATAAACATTTATACTATAATAAATTCATACTATATAAAATTATACTATATATAAATACGAAATTAGAATAAAAATAAAAATAAAAATAAAAATAAATAAACTCCCTGTTTTTTTTTTTTTAATATTGTTTATTTGCCATCTTTAATTAATTTTTAATTGTTATTTGTCTTTTTAACCTTTATTATATATATATATATTTGTATAACTTATTCTATATTGATATTATTGAAGAACTTGAAAGATATTCATCTTTATTAATATTCCTATTCATTAATTTCCATCTTCTCCTCTTTAGAGTTAATACCATCTTTTTTTTTTTTTTAAATTATTAGCATAACAAAATACATCAACAATAATCAATAATAAAGGAATACAACAATACAACAATAATACAATAAAACAACAATAAAACATCAATAAAACAAGAAAGCCAAAAGTCTTATTAATGTCTTCTCCAAGTCTGATAAATAGAAGTAATTCTATAAGTTACTTCAACTTCCGCTCTGAAAGTACAACTACATCATGTAATAACAATAATAACACTTCAACTATAAATTCTTCAACTATAAATTCAAATTCTAATTCTACTATAAATTCAAATATAAATACTCCAAATTCAACATCAAATTCAAATTCAAATTCAAATTTTAAACCACCATCAAGAAAGAGTTCATTAAAGAAAAAAAATATTAATTTAGAAATTATTAATCCAATTATACCAATTTCATTATCAAAACCTTCAATATTATCTCCTCCATTCTCTCCAACTTCATTACCTTTTAAATTATCAACTACAAGTAAATATTCTGATTTATCATCTCTTGAAATAAATTGTATTGATAATTATAATGATCTTGTTGCTTTATTAAATGATTATAGTTTTGAAAATAAAGATGAAAATGAAAATGAAAATGAAAATGAAAATGAAAATGAAAATGATCATGTAACTATTGATTTAAGACCATTTAATCAATATTCAATATCAAGATTAAAAGATTCATTAAGTATTTGTGTTCCTTCAACTCTTTTAAAGAGATCTTCATTTCAATTAAATAATATTTTTAAAACAATGAATCAATCTCAATCTTCAATTCTTATTAATAAACTATCAAATCAATCAAATTCTCAAAAAAAGGAAATTTTAAATATTATATTTTATGATTCTGATTCAACTTTTTCTCATTGTTCAAATCATGTATTTCAAATAATTAAAAAATTCGTTAATGAAAAGGATAATTATAATAAATCAATTAAATTATATTTCTTAAATAAAGGTTTCAATTCTCTGGAAGTTAAACCAATTGTTTCAGATATCAATAAGAATAATTTAAATACAACAACAATATCATCATTAGATAAAATTATCGATTATGAAAATCTATTGGATAGAAATAACTTTTCAAATTCATTAAAAAATAAAACTAATATTGATCATATAAATACTAAAGATTGTATTAATTCAAATACTATCAATACTGATACTAATACTACCAATAACAACAATAATAACATTTCATTTGAAGGTATTGGTTCATTTTGTGATTTTAAGCTTCCTTCTTCAACCTCTTATTCAACATCCTTTTTAAATTCAATTAAAAAGAATCAATTCATTCCATTTGATCCAAAGAAGGAACAAAATGATCAATATCTGAATTTTATAATTCCAAATTATAAAGATCCTTTAAAATTACCAAAATGGATTCAAAATTGTTTAAAAGAAAATAAAAATTCTGATAAAAATTCAAATTTATTACAAATTATTGCTAATAACTTTATGAAAATTGAATTCTTGGAAAATAAAAGAATTGAATCAATGGTATCTCATGTTAAAGATAATTTTAATTTCAATTCTAATTCTAACTTTTCTCCAACTTTAGCTCAAATTGATCATCATCATCATCATCATCATCATCATAATCATCAATATTGTAAAGAATTTGATTCTCCATCAATCAATTCATTTAATTGTGAATGTCCTGATTGTGATGAAGTAAATTATAATTTAATGGATGGAACTGAACATGGTTTGAAAAATAGATATCCAAATATCTTACCCTATGAACATTCTAGAGTTAAATTATTACCTTCTCCAATTACACCATATCCTACAAGTGCTACTAGTTGCTCCACTTGCCTACCTTCACCTCCTGTTTTACCTTCATCTGATTATCAAAACATTAATACTAATTCAAACATTTCTTATATGGTAAACTCAAATATTGATAATAATAAAATCTCACAAATAATTACAAATTCAACAACTTCTGACACCACAACAAATTTTATACCTCCTGAAAATAATGACTCTGTAAAACCTATCCTGTACAAAGCTTTGACTGATGATTATTTCAATGCAAATTTCATCAATGTTCCTCAGATAAATCCAGATTTGCATTATATTGCAACCCAGGCTCCATTACCATCAACAATTGAAGATTTTTGGAAAGTTGTATGGCATAATCATTCGGAGATTATCATTTCTCTTAATAATTCTGATGAATATATAATCAAAAAATCTGATGTATATTGGGAAGATTTGCCAAATATTGAACTTATAGAAGAATGGAATGATTTTAATGGTATTTCAAATTTGTCCATCAGAAAACTCAAAATAAAGAAAAAATCAAAATCAAGAATTGTTCATCAATTACATTTTAAAGATTGGCCTGATCAGAATATTACTGATACAAATTGTCTCTTGAATTTGATTAAGGCTAAAAATCAATTCGTTATTAATAAGGAATCCCCAGTAATTGTTCATTGCTCCGCTGGCTGTGGAAGAACTGGTACATTCATAACTGTTGATCTTATTGTAAATACCTATATGTTGAATAAATCAAGAGATGATGAATATCACTCTATGGAGGATAATAATAACTCTACAATTGATGTTTGGAATACTCAATTAGATTTAGTATATTTTACTGTTCATCAGTTAAGGAAACAAAGAATTTCCATGGTTCAAACTCTGAAGCAATTTATGTTTTGCTATGAGTCCATTTTCCAATATTTTGATGGTTTAAGCTCATTATGATATTTCAATGAATTCTCTTATGATTGACAAATTGCAAAAGGTACTGTTTTGTAAATTACAGGTATATCTTCTCGATGTTGTTATATGCTTATTTTTTTAATTATTATTACTATGATTCTTTCAATTATGATTTATTTACTTTTTATGACCTCTATGACCCCTCTACTACTGCATACTTCTCAAGTTCTCATTTATTTATTAACTACGTCCCTACTTTACTTTTTTTTTTTTTGAATTTAATACACTAACTATATTTTGTCAAATCATTCCATCTAGCTGTTGTACGCTAGATGCTAAATATATATATATATATATGATTCAAAAAAAATAATATATGATTACAGTATTTAATATTAAGCTCGGCTCTTAAAAAAAGGTAGTTAGATGTCCTGAACAAATTTCAAGTATACTCATTAATGCTAAATACTCATGTATTGGTATGATCTCATATTAAATTATAATCATCTTTGATTGATTTGATATGCAAAGAGTTGGAAATTTTCTAATAGATTTTTATCCAATGATGACAATAAAACGTTAAAGCTTGACTCTCCAATTTTGTTTTTTAGATTATCTAGCGATATTTTGATATAATCTCTTAATGCAACATTAAAAATTGGATCATTATGAGAAAGTAGGCTTTGATATCTTAGATATTCACCAGTTTCTACTAATTCCAATTTAGAATTATATACTGGATCATAAAGACTTGTATTATGATACTTTTCACAATCTCCAGTGGAAGTTTCATTGATTTCTTCAAGAGAAGTAATCCACAATGATGTTAAAATTGATAAATTATTTAAAGCTTTCTCTTGACCAGTACTTAATAATGAAGTCAATGCTAAAACATGAACCTTTCTTAATGCTGGTTCTGCAATTGTAGTTTCCATTGTTGCATACCATTTATTGATAAATTTATTCAACATTGTTCCAATGTCATTGGAATCATTATTATAGTTGTTTGAAAAGGCTTGAATAAAGTTATCAGGATTATAATAGATAAAACGAGCAATGATCAAATATAATCTACCAACTATAATTGGACTTTGATCATCATCCAAAATAATAGACAACAATGTACTAAAGAGGTTTGATGATACAAATCTTGATAATATGGTTTGAAATTTGGCAATATCTGAATAACTAGATATGATTAAGCAATCCAATAATGATTCAACAATTTTTTGAGAATCATCTCTAAGATTATGCAAATATGAAGAAAGAACCTTTAATATCTCTTGCACAAATGGAGCTGAAGATTCCAAAAAGAAATATTCAGGTACTAGTATAATATAACTTCTAAGTAGTTGAAGAATTGTAGGTAATATTTCAGTATGATTTAATAAACCATTTAGAAACATTTCTTGAAAGTCTAAAATTAAAGAATTTTCAAATTGTATTTGATGATTAATTGGAACAGTGACAAGAATTTCTACCCATAGATCATATCCATCCTCTGAAAGTAATTCATAATACATAGAATTTGTTGAACAACAGACCTTAATTAATGGTAATGCAGTTTCCCAAACCATACTTGACTGATTGTTTAGTAGTATGACTGTGTTTTTCATAATTCTGACTAATTCATTTTTCAAAATCATTTCATTATATTCATTTGAATAATCCCAAAAGTATGGGAAAGCCTGTATTAGTGATTGTAATTGTTGGATATCTAATGATGGATTCGAGACTAGTAATGTTGAAATTGTATTCAAAATGAATTTTTTGGACTCTGTAAATTTAAAATCTTTAGCCATAGTTAACAATTCAGTTAATATTTTGGCCAAGAAAGGTTGAAATTCAACATCATTGAAACCCCAATGATTTAAAATAGTTCTTAATGTTTTGACAGCAGTTAGTTTTACAACCTCGTCATGATATTGACAACTTGAACTGTCCATTAGGAATGTTAATAATTTAAAGATGTTGATTCTATTCTGTTCATTGATTGTATCATGACTATACCATTCACTTATCGTTAAACAGACTCTTCTTTTCAAGACTTTGAAATTTTCAGAGTCAGTATTAACAGCCTCCGGTAAAAATATTCTCTCTAGTAATGAATTAAAATCAACTTTTCCATCCAATGAGTCTGAACATAGTTGTAAGACTGTAAATATTCCATCCTTAGACAAAATTGCCTTTATTGAATGATCATTAGGATCAGGTAGTCCATTTTCAATTCTGCTCATAATATGGGGAGATAGGAAGTCTTTCAAGAGAGCAGCAAGTTCCTTGAAGAAAGCTTGTGCTGCATGCCTAACTTGAAAGGAGTCATCATCGTTAACATCTTCAATGGCCCATTCCTCTGGTTCAACAGACCATTCCTTTAGGTCGGAAGGTCTTAATTTAATATATGAGTCAATCATTAAATCTGCCACTCTAATTATGACAGCATCTTCAAAAATTTGAGATCTAAAGATATTAATAGCGTTTTCCATATCTTTTTTGGAAATTTTATTTCTCAAAATGTGTACCTTATTGGCAGAATATGCAAATTCGATTAAAGATTGTAAGATTTGAAATGTTTTGATAGTAATGAAATCCCAAACTGATATATCCTCTTCATCATCAGCAACAGGTTCAACAAAGACGTTATTAGCCTTTTGCTCTAGGATTCTTAATAATGAAAACAGAGTATCCTTAGCAGATGGTAATAATAGAATATTAGCAGGATTTGAAGCTGATAGACCATAAAATATCTTGGAATAACGTTTCATAAATTTTTCCAACATATCAATAGATGTAAAGCCTTCATATTTATTAACAACAGTTTCAAAATGAATCTGTAACAATGACATAAATTCACAAACTTCATGGGAATCATATATCTTGTCATAAACATCAACTACTATACGCTTCAATACTTTTAGTGATAAATAACCAACTTCCATTGAAGCTATATCCATTGATTCAATCCATTCATTGAAATAGACAGTATAAAGTTTAGTCAATATTGGGAAAATAATTGGAGTCTTAATCTGTAGTGCTGGTTTCGCTCTTCCAATTCTTACAGCAGCTAATTCTTTAATAAGACGGTTCAGAATCATTAGAATATTATAAATTTTAATATTATTGTCCTGCTCTATTGATGATTGTAATATTATTTCAATCTCATCAAAAAGTGTTGGCCACTCAGTTGGGAAATCAAATCTACAAATTCTTGAAATGGCTTGGGCATTTTGAATAGCTAATTGCTTATTTGGTTCATCAATCATTTGAAATAAACGTTGTCTAATTTGTAATTTTTCATCTTCCTTAATAGCATTTACTTTTGAAGATTTCCAGTACTTTTCTACACCATTTTTGAAGTTGATTATAGCTAACCATCTAGTTTGCAATGGGTTTGACAGATCAACATATACAGACTATTTTTGAATTAATTAAGATCAATACTGTTAGTATAATGAGCAATGCAATTAATCTTCATTTTTTTCAACAATTCAAGAGAGAATGACTGTAATATATCTTCAATAATAATAGTAACTTACTTGCAATAAATAATGATATCCAGGAACTTTTTCCCATTCAGCTAACTGATTCTCAGCAGCTTTCTGTTTTATTCCCCTTTCAGACTTATTAGCATCTTCTAAGACCCTAGTTAAAGAAAACAGATCTAGAATCATGGGGCAATTTCTTCAAGTGATAACTTTTAAAAAAGACTTGCTAGAGTTTGATCATCATACTATTTATTATAACTTCATTAAATAAATAATAAAAATATATTTTAAAAAAAAAAAAACGCTACAGTAAAAAAAATTGGAGTCCTTTTAGACAGAGAGCTTCACTACATACTTTGTGGTTGTACTATTTAACTTTGTGGTTGTACCTTCTAACTTTATGGTTACCTCAGCGCTTCGAGACTGCTTAATAGATAATGCTTAATACTATCAGCTTCACAAAATGAAATTTCAAAGTCAAGGTATTCTAAGTTTTTACTTGAACAGTAATATATACATGTCATCAAAAGATCAACTTAATTAGATACAGTATAGCTCATCAAATATTTATAATACAGTGAAGTTAGCATTAAAACTTTGGGTAAATTAGCAGTTACTAGATTCAGAAATATAATTTATTATTATAAGATATAGAAGAATATGATAATGGATAGTTTGAACAGAGCTCAAGCAGTTAGTTCTATATGCTTATGTATCAAATATTCTAATTTATTTGATTACATCAAACACCAAAAATTTATATAACCCATGTTGATCAATATTGCTCAATTATATTAAATTACATTCAATTGCATTCAATTGCATCTAATATATTATAACATGGCTGAGCTGTGATTGTTTAAATCAATAATTTAACACTGAGTTAGAGCTTGGAGTTGAACGTTTTCTCTCTCACTTATTAAACAATAAAATAACAAGTAACCATAGCTTGAAGGTCACAACACATCATATAGTCACAAGGAACTAATAACATCAATATTACAAATACTGCTACGATTTTCAAGTCTAACATATAGTAGATACTTCAAAAATTAGAGGTATACTCAAAATTATAGATATAGCCACTATACTCAATTCGCAAATGTACTCCAAGAACAACGCAATTCTAAAAGAAGATTGGTCATCTAACAGTTGTGTACTAAAAAACTACAAGAATAGAAGAATATAAGTCTTTACAAGAGCACAGTGCTTCAAACCATTCAATTTTGCGACTAAAAAGTTGAAGAACTATAGATCTACAACTACAACTACGAATATATTACCAAATCAATCATTAATAGATCAAATCTTTCAATAAATGGTTGACCAGACCATAAATTTAAGAAACAATCTATCAAATCAATCATGGAACATAATTAAGTTAACTATTTGAATAAAATATTAGTATTTGAATAATTAAATCCTAAATGATGACCAAATGGGGATTAACATACCTAAATAAGTTTTTTCCAACTGGAAATAATAAGAAAGAGCTAACAAATCAATCATCAATAAATCAAATCTTTGAATAAACTGTTGAACAGACCATAAATTTTAAAAAATGATACAAATCAATCATAACCAGCTCAATTATATGAATATATTCGAATGAAGTGTTAGTATTTAGATAATTAAGTTCTAAATTATGAGCAATGGATATTAACATACTTGGAAGAGTTTTAAAATTGGAGAATTGAGAAAAAACTATCAGATCAATCATTAATAAATCAAATCTTTCAATAAGTAGTTGAGCAGACCAGAAATTTGAGAAATAATTTATTAAATCAATCATCAATAAGTCAATTCTTTGAATAAAATGCTAATTATTGAGTTATAAATAATCAATGATATGTTAGTATTTGAATAATTAAGTTGTGAATGATGACCAATGGGGATAAACATACTTGAAAGAGTTGCAAAATAGGAAATAACAATCAAATAAATCATTAATAAACCAAAGTCTTTTAAAAGATAGTTGACCAGACCATAAATCTAAAAAATAATTCATCAATCTAATTATATGAATATATTTGAATAAAGTGTTAGTATTTGGTTATTTGAGTTCTAAATGATGAGCAATGAATATTAACTTACTTAAAAATGTTTTAAAAATTGAAAAATGAGAAAGAACTATCAAATCAATCATTGATAAACCAAATCTTTCAATAAACAGTTGAGAAGACCAAAAATCTTGGAAATAATTCATCAAGTCAATCATCAATGAGTTAATTCTTTGAATGAAATGTTAATAGTTGAGAATTTGAATTCTAAATAATGAGTATTGAATAATGAGTAATGTATATTGAGTATAGACTGACTACTGGTGATAAACTTTCTAGTTCTCCTTGAAATCATTTTTGTGTACCATCTGATTTTGCAAAATTGTAAGGTTTAAGTTTTTGTGGTTGGGCTAGTAGCCTAACGCTACTAATCTGCTTAATTGCTAGTAAAAATTTCAAATCCGAGGTAGTCTGGGTTGACCGGAACTGTAATAAATACATGTCACCAAAAGATCAATTGAGACAGCGGCTACCCATTGTTTATTAAAGAATTTTTTACTTAACTGGATTGTCTCACGTATCATATTGTTTAAGGATTTAAATGAATCAGTTCATATAAAAGTATTGGATTTATTGGTATCTACAATGAATGCAAGTATAAAACTAAAGTGAAGGCAGAATTTGCGCTTAATATATAAAGATAATAGTAATTAAATATTTGGATAAATAATATAGTTAGGTAATATAGTTAGGCCAATATTAGTAGTAATTATATAAAGTTAGAGGTCTATAATTCTTATTTAGCCCATCTGTGTTGTTCAGAGACACCTTCCCATGTCTTTTCGGAATAACCTAATTCTTCCTTAACCTTCTTAACAGTTTCAGCATCACCAGTATTTTTACCTAAATTATCACTAATTTTAATGGCTGGATTACCATTAGCCTCTGATAATTTAATAACAATATTTAATGGTTCAGACTTTTTACCAGTTGATAATTGTTTAAAATCATTTGTTAAATTTGTACCAATACCAAAGATTGATTTTAAACCAACTTCATCAGCTTTAGCCTTATATCTTTTACAATTTTCAACATTTAAAGAATCAGAGAAACAAATAACTTTAGAAAACTTTGGATAACCCAATGATTCATAATGTTTTGCCATCTTTTCAGCATATTCACAAGGATCACCAGAATCTTGTCTAACACCTGTATAATAATCAGTTAAAGGCTTTTGGAAACGTTTTAAGAAATCATCTGTACCAAAAGTATCAGTCAAAGCCAAACCAGCATTTTCTTTACCAAAACTTGTAATCCAATATTCTAATGCAGCCTTATTAGCATGAATATAATCTTGAGTAATAGCAGCAATACCCATAATCCATTCATGAGCTACTGTACCAATTGGTCTTAAATTAAATTCCTTAGCTAAATGAACGTTGGATGTACCTATAAGTAGGTTTCTCTTTGGATCATCTAAGGCTAATGAATTTACATAATCTGTAATACCCTTGATAATTAATTCTTGAGTTTCAAATGATCTTCTTCTTCTTGTACCGAATTCTGAAAATGCAATATTAGCATCAAATAATTGTTTTGTCTTTGATTGAATCTGTTCATATTGACCATCATAATTCCAATCAGTATCAACAAATCTAAAATAAGACTCAGAGACCAATGCCAATAATGGAATCTCATATAATATAACATTTTCCCAAGTACCATGAACTTTAAGATCTAATTGATTATCTTCAGTAAATGTAAGGACAACTTGATCCTCTGGATATAATCTAAAATCCTTAATAAATTCAAAATATTGCTCTGGTAAATAAGGAACAGTCTTTTTCAAGTATTCAATTTCATCAGTTGAGAATCTTAGATCTGCTAGATATTCAATTTCAGTTCTTAACCAGTCAATTGATTTCTTATTGAATTTCATTGATGGAGTTCTATTAGTGAAGTTATACCAAACTTGAGCATCAGGAAAGTTCTTGTGAACAGCTGCATGCATTGTTATTTTGTATAGATCAGTATCTAATAGAGACTTAATAATTCTTGTAGGATGTTCAACAGACATATTGCTTGATATCAATGTGTAATTAATGGTGATTATGGGTTAGAGTATTTAAGAAATAGAAAATGATAATTGTCAATTTTAAAGGTGTATTTTCTATTATGGAATTAATTTTTTTTAACGGGCTTAATTTTTGTATGGGGGGCTGAATAAATTGATAAAAAAGGTCAAATTGGAATTACACTACTACTACTAAGTGACTAATAATAATGATATTTCTTACCTTATTTAGTGTTCAGTAAGGTGATTGATTATATTTCAGCTTTAGTTTTATAAGCTATATACATCTAGTGATGAATATTCTCTTTTTATTATAGCTATGCTCTAAAAAACTTGATGGTTCGTTTAATTTGTGACAAACATTTTACAGTTTGTAAAGAATGTAAAATTATGTTAATTGTAATTATAACAATCAATAATGGTTAATGAGCCAAAAATTATTGGATATTAGAACTAAATATAAAAAGTCAGTCATCACTCATTTAACTCGAGAAAAAATTATGCTTACTATTTTGATTTTTGTAAGCTTCAAAGTATTAATAATATTTTCATTTAGCCTGAGAGAGATTACTTTTACTACTCACTTATAATACTTAAATATATGATATAAATGCAAGGTATGTTTGTAGGTTTGTATATTACAGATATTCGAATAGATTTAGGTTTCATTAATTGATAAGTAAATGTCATCCTCAACTAATGATTTGCATAACACGATCAAATAGAGTATCAAGTTGAGTACTATCAATGCTTTCAAATAGATTACTAAAAGAATTGATATCCAAATGCTTGTTAAATCCATTAATTTCCTCTGAATCATCTACTATATCCTTACCTTTTGTTGAACTATGAACCAATTCATTTGCTGATTGAGCATTTTGTAATAATATACTCATTTCTTGCGCAAAATCAATACTTTGACTCTCCAAGTATTGAGAATCAGAAATCTTTGTAGTGGAAACAATACCAATTTTGGAATTAATATCAATAAAGATGAAATCACTTTCATGATTCCATTCAATTGCTGATATATAATCTGTATGATCTCCAATATATATTGGAGTATTTGATGTTGGATTAAATATGTAGATTTTGGAGCTTAATTTATCTTGTTCAACATTATAATAATTCACTACAATGGACAATAAATTTTTATTATGATCAATGGCAATCAAATTATCACCATTTTTAGGTTGATTGCAACTTACTACCAATTCATTTTCTTCCAATGTCAGTAGATTGAATGATTTTAATGAGATTTTAGTAAGAATGACTAAATTGTTATCGATAATATCTAAATATCTAATCTTAGCCCCTGAAATATTACTTAATGATGACTTAATACGTTCATTATCTAATTCTTCAAAAGTATCTGGATTAATGGCAACTATAGTTTGATCAAGACCTAATAAAATTAAACTTGAATCTAATGACCAAGTTAATTTAGCAGAATTTGAAAAGATACCTGAAGATGATTTTAATTTTTTTAATGACCATGAATGAATACCATCCTTATTGGATGAAGCAACTGATGTAATAGGTCTCCATAATCTAACACCACCATTATTATCAGCAGATAAGAATCCTAGGCCTTTGAAATATGATGATGGAGCAGGAATGATTGATACTATCGGTATGTTTAAACCATGTGGATTTATAATCTTTGTAACTAATTCCCATGATGAGTTTATTAGATTTGTAGTGCCAATGACGGATTGTTGTTGTTGTTTATATTCAACAAATTTCCAAATCTTTAAGACATGAGTAATATCATTTTTAGATAACAAATTATCAATTTCACCATATTTGATAACTTCAACTGTAGCCATCCATTCACCATTATTTGTAAAAGTAAATAATTTGACTACTGGATCCTTTAAATTTTTTTCATTTCTAACTTTACCAATTTGTAAAACATCTGAAATCTTTTGATTTAAATATTGTTCATTTTTATTAAAGTCAAATATTTGTAGATTTGAACCATTGATAAAATATAATTGTTTTGATATTGGATGAATCTTGAAAGTTGAAGTAAAATCATACTTTAATTTAGTTAAATCTAATGATGAATCAGCTGTTACGAATTTCTTCATCTGTTTAGATAATTTTTTAATATTGGATAATGAAGAATTATAATTTTGTCTTGGACCTTGAATAGATAATCTTGATTGTAAATCTAGTGCTGATAGTACTAATCTTTCTAAATGTTCTTCCTTAGAGTTCAAGATATCTTGTGATGAAGATATTTTATTATTGTTATTATTGTTGTTATTATTTTTAGTATTTGAAGTATTTTCTTCGGAAGTCAAATCACTTTGAGTATTTGGATTGTCTAATCTTAAAGTCAATTCATAATACGATTCTGATGTATGTCTTATTTGAACAATTTCACCATTTAATCTTGGTAAGAATTGTTGCTTTTCAGTATCTAATTGCCAAAATACAACAACTTTTTCAAACCCACCAGATAATAAATAGTTATTATCAATGGAAAAGCATAATGATAAAACTGAATCAATATGCCATTTTAATAGTCTTGTTTCATGAGATGGATATATTAAATAAATGATACCAGTCTTTGTACCAACAGCTATAGTAGAATCATTAGATATGGCTAATGAAGTAATATATGCCTTATAACCGAAAGTAATTGTATGTGATTTCAAAGTATCTAGATCAAATATATAAAATTCTCTCTTGGATGATTCAAATTTACTTAAAAGGACTAATAATTTAGAATTTCTTGATAATTGAAATAGTATAACATTTTTAAAATTCTTAATCTCTTCGATTTCAAATTCTGAATTATTACTTTTTTGAATATATTTAACAATTGTTCTTGTATGTGGTTTATTAGAGTCTTTACCAATAACAGTAACAATCGCCTTTGTAATGGTATTCAATGAAACTATGCTTAAAATAGAATCAGAATTTGATAATAACTTAAGATTAAATCTATCAATAACAGGATTTGGTAATTTTTCTTTCCAATCAATTATTAATACTTCCCCATTTGATAAGAATAACCAGATTAGATTATCCTTTTCATTATCTAATTTTATATCAACCAATTTATTATCATCCAAATTGATTCGATTAATACTATTAAACTTCAGAGATCTAATACATTGTCTAGTGTTTATGAAGTATACTTTGATCTGATTATTGAAGGGTATTATATAATGGTTGTTGTCAGGAGTAAAGAGTGCCCCATTAGCAAGAGGCTTACCACCAGAAACTACAGACAGCCTGTATTCCTCAGCAGCAGTCATGATTGAAACCAGAAGTTAAATAGTATATAGATCTTAACCTTTAAAATCTTGATTTTAAACTCATCTCATTTACATAGTTTATACAAAAAAATTTTCTTAACGGTTTAAAAAAATGGTACACGCCACAGAAGTTACCCGGCATTTAAAATTTTTATTATTTTTCAGTTTTAAAATAAAGATAAAATAGCAGATGATGATTTAATAAGATATTTGTTAGTTAATATAGAAAGATTTAATTAGACTTTTTAGGTGTTAAAGATGATCATTCCAGTTCGTTGTTTCTCATGTGGTAAAGTACGTTGAATGGTTTTCACTGCAATCTTGCTTTTTATATTAGAGTTTCTTTACTAACAGTTACATTACAGGTTGTTGGTGACAAATGGGAAGAATACCTTAATCTATTACAAGAGGAACAATTATCAGAAGGTGAAGCTCTAGATAGATTACAACTAAAGAGATATTGCTGTAGAAGAATGTTGTTGACACATGTTGATTTAATTGAAAAGTTCTTACCATATAATCCATTTGAAAAGAAGGAAGTTGTTCAAAATTAAATTAGTTATAAACTATTACTAAGTATTATTATTATCACTATTAACCACCCTAAATCATCAACCAAAACCAAAATCAATCTGTTTAAAAGGAATTATTGAATTACATTCTACCCGATCTATAGTAATTCAACTCCACTTGTACATTAGCTAATAATCTAATCAATTTATTTATCATTAGTATAACACTAGTTGTTACATTGTAGAATTTCTGCCTAAAAGAAGTACATCAAAACACCAGAAATAAATTAATATCGCCACTTTAATTTTGATTAGCAAATTTTAAAAAGAAAACAAAAGGGCAATAATAGCATCTAGTGATCTATTAGATAGATTATTGGATTTGATTTATAATCTTATATCAATCTAGTTATAGTTATTAGTAACTTATAAAAAACTTATAATGAGACCTGTTTGGGCTCCTCTGAAGTTTCAGAGCTTATGGGTTAAACCATCTAGACTATTATCCTCATCTGCTAATACATTTTCTAATATTAATATCAGATCATCAACTAGATATCCTAACATTAGATCATTATCTTCAAAGACACCTTTATTATTATCATCTTCAACTTCTTCCTTTAATGCTGTAAATTCAATACTATTATCAAAATCTCCATTCTTAATGACTCCACATAGATTATTCTCCTTCACTACAATTCCAAAAGTAATGGGGAAAATGGTCAAAATCCCTGCTTATCTTGGTGGTGGATTAGCTGCAGCAGGTAGTTATGTGGCTTATAAGGTTGAAGAAGCTTCAAATTATACTGTTGATAAGATGAATCAAATAAAAGATATAACTAATTCAGCATATGATAAGGCATCTGGATTCCTAAATGGTATTGAGTTTGGTAAAGGTGGTGAAAACTCAAATGGTAATAATTCAAGTGGAAATGGTGATCAAGGTGGAAATGGTGATACTGCTGCTGGACTAACAGCGGCTGCTATTGCTGTTTCAAAGGAAGATGATGATCTTGAGAGGGAAGAATTAATCGATCAAGAAGAAGATGATGAAGATATTGAAGAAGATGATACCGATGATCAAATTTTAAATTTAACAAGACAAATGATTGAAATTAGAACATTATTGCAAGAGATTGATAGATCATCTGATACCTTAAAGTTACCTTCCATTGTAGTTGTTGGATCTCAATCATCTGGTAAATCTTCTGTATTAGAATCAATAGTTGGTCATGAATTCTTACCAAAAGGTTCAAACATGGTAACTAGAAGACCAATTGAACTAACTTTAATCAACTCACCAACTATGGCTGCAGAGACAGCAGATTTCCCTGCTTTAAAGATGTTCAATCTTACCAACTTTCAAGAAGTTCAAAAAATCTTATTTGATTTAAATATGGCTGTTCCTGAAACTGAATGTATCTCAAATGAACCAATTCAATTAACCATTAGATCACCAACAATTCCAGATTTATCATTGGTAGATTTACCAGGTTATATTCAAATTGAAGCTGCTGATCAACCAATACAATTAAAGAACAAGATTAGAGATCTTTGTAATAGATACCTTGAAGCACCAAATGTTATATTAGCAATCTCTTCGGCTGATGTAGATTTAGCTAATAGTGCAGCTCTGAGGGCAGCTAAAGCTGCAGATCCAAAAGGTGAAAGAACCATTGGTGTTGTCACTAAATTGGATTTAGTTGAACCAGAAGTTGCCAGATCAATTCTTTTAAATAAAAAATATCCATTAAAGATGGGATATGTTGGTGTTATTACAAAGGCTCCATCTAAATCTTTATTCAGAAAGACATCTGGACATGATGCCTTTGTTGCACAACAAAACTTTGAATACACCTATTTAAAGGAAAATAAAAAAATATTTCATGATTGTAATGTATCAACAAGAATTTTAAAGAAAAAATTAATTAAAGTTTTGGAAAGATCAATGTCATCTTCATTAAGCCCAACTGCCAAATTAGTTCAACAAGAATTAGATGAAACTGGATATAAATTTAAAGTTGAATTCAATGATCGTCAACTAACTCCAAAGACATATTTAGCTGAAAATGTGGATGCACTAAAATTAGCTATTAAAGAATTTAATGAACATTTTGGTAGATCCGAATTAAAATCAATATTAAGAAATGAACTAGATCAACAGGTATTGGATCTTTTAGCTTCCAGATATTGGAATAAGATGTTCGATAAAGACGTTTTTGAAAATGAAAAGAATAATAAGATCTTAATTGATCAACTAACTATATTAAATGATACCAAGAAGGAAGATCCATATTGGGCCAAAAAATTAGATTTAACTCAAAGCTCATTGACTAAATTAGGAGTAGGTAGATTATCTACAACGTTGGTCACTAATGCCATCTTATCAGAAGTTGGAAATATTGTTGATCAAACTCAATTAAAGAATCATCCCTTAGCGAAAGAAGCTGTTAAAGATGCGGCACAAAGTGTTTTAAATTCAAGATTTTCATCAACTGCTGATCAAGTTGAAAATTGTATCAAACCATATAAATATGAAATTGAAATTGAAGATAGAGAATGGGTAACATCAAGAGAACATGCAATTTTATTATTAAAGGAAGAATTGGGTCAAGTAGATTCTACATTTCAAGTATTGAAGACATCAATTGGTGGAAGAAAATTACAACAAGTTATGAAGTATTTAGAGGAAGGTGGTAGTAAGAATAATGAAGAGACCTTAGGATTTTCTCAAGTGTTATTAGCTAGAGGCAGGGAAGGTCTATTTTTAAGAGATCGTTCTACAATCCTAAACTTAAGATTAAAGGCATTAAAATCAAATTCATGTAAGAGTAAAGATAATAAATTCAAATGTCCAGAAGTATTTTTAAATTCAGTTAGTGATAAATTAACAACAACTGCAGTTTTATTCTTAAATGTTGAGTTATTAAGTGATTTTTTTTATAAATTTCCAAGAGAATTGGATGCTAAACTAACACAAAATTTAAATGATGAGCAAATAGAGAAATTTGCTAAGGAAGATCCCAAGATTAAGAGACATATTGAATTACAACAGCGTAAGGAATTGTTGGAATTAGTATTACAAAAGATTGATGGTATACTGGCTTTTCAAAGAACAAAGAATGGTAGCAGTGTAAACAATATCAATAGATCAGGTCGTTATTAGTTAAGAGTAAATAACTATAATTTTGGGTAATTAATGTAAATAAATCATGTTTAAGTAAGTAAGTAAGAGTAAGTAAGTAAGTAAGTAATTTAGGATGTAAGTAAGTAAGTGAGTAAGTAGCAGCAAAATTGGGAAATAAAATCTCGCATCTTCGCATTACTGTATTAGGATTTTTGTGCCACTTCCTGACGCGTAGCAAAAAAAACTTGAAAAAACACAACTTAAATTTAATTCGAACATAAAACAATTGTAATGATCTAAATATAAAACGAACAATATTACAAGTGATTGATCATATTGAAACAATAGAGTGGTTTCCTACAAAATTCATCTATATATAAATTAAATTAATTGAATATTCAACTAAGCTTTTTTCAGAAGAAATGAGTTCTATACTTAGATATAAGAATGATGCTAAACGTGGAATTAAATTCACTGTTATGGTAACTGGACCTTCAGGAGTTGGTAAATCAACTTTTATAAATTCAATATTAGATGCTAAGTTATTACCTCATAGATATCAAAGAATAGGTACAACTATTGAAGAACCAACAGTTGTTAGTTATTCTGGAGATTCAACATTTGCCTATGATTCAAGAGAATTTAATCCAAATAGACAATATATTGAACCAACAATTACCATAACGTCAAGTTCAATTGAAATATTAGATGAAGATAATTCAAAGATATTATTATCTATTATTGACACTCCAGGTTTTGGTGATAATTTAGATAATGAGATTTGTTTTAATGAAATAATTTCATATTTAAAGCAACAATTTGATTATGTCCTATCTGAGGAGACTAGAATTAGAAGAAATCCAAAGTTTATTGATTCAAGAGTTCATGTTTGTCTATATTTCATTGAACCAACTGGCCATGGTTTAAGAGAATTAGATGTTGAATGTATGAAAAGATTAAGTAAATATGTTAATATTTTACCAGTTATTGCAAGAGCTGATTCTTTTACATCACAAGAATTAATAAAATTTAAAAAGAATATTCTTATTGATATTGAAAAATATAATGTACCAGTATTTGAATTTAATTATGATGATGAAGAGGATGATCCAGAGACAATTGATGAAAATATCTTATTAAAGAAATTACAACCATTTGCCATTATGAGTAGTGAAAAGAAATTAAATATTGATGGAAAATTAAGACTAATTAGAGAATATCCTTGGGGAAATATTGATATTGAAAAATATTCAGATTTTACAAAAGTTAAAAATGTACTATTTGGTTCACATTTACAAGATTTTAAAGATTTAACAACAAATTTCTTATATGAAAATTATAGAACTGAAAAATTATCTGATGTTACAGAATCAAGAAAGATTACACAGGATACAATGACTGCACCATCATTATCAAATTTAGCAGCACTTACAGCAGCTAATAGTTCTAATTCTAATAAATCACCATCTGAAATGTTTTCAATTTCAAATAAGAACAATTCTTCTATAGAATTAGAAACACCAAAATTAGAGAATGATGGATCATTTGATAATGACGATAATAATTCATCACCAATTAGACAAATGTCTAAATCAATTAAACATGATAATGAATCAATAATATCAAATATTAAGAATTCACCAAGTCTTGAATTTTCTCCAGATCCAAGTAGAAGTCAATTAAGAGTAATGAGTGAAACAGTACCATATGTATTAAAACATGAAAGAATATTAACAAGACAACAAAAATTACAAGAATTAGAAGAAAAATCAGCAAAAGAATTGGCCATTAGAGCTGCTGCATTAGAGAAGAAGGCAAGTGAATTAAAGCAAAGAGAAAGATTATTAAAAGGATTAAAATCCAATAGTCGTAATGCAAGTCATGAAAGTTTTATTAAGAAGGAGGAAACAATGACTGATTTAGCATCAATTATAAGTAGCAGGGATTAATTAAATATATAGGACTCTCCAGCATAATTATTATTATTATTATTTTTTATCATATCGTATTGAATTGAGAATAAGTTTATTGTTTAGAATGTATTAATCAATACAATTTTGAAATTATTTCAAATAATACTATACCTGTTTTTTTTAGTGATTTAATTATATGTAAAGATTTTACAGAATTTTGTAAGAGAGAACTTTATATTAGATAAATTATGAAACTGTTGTTTGAATATTAAATGAAACAGATGGATATTTTGTTATTTCAGGAGTCACTATACTATCAATACCAAAACTCTTTAATATACCTCTAATTATACCACATGGTAACCAAAGATAAGGTTTTGATAATTTTAAAGTTTCATTTAGATCTATTGGACTTTCATAATTATTAAAGATTTTAAAATTATTATCAATAAGTACAAAAGTACCTCTATGATTTGTTCTTAAATTATCCATCTGTTTTGAATAAATAGTTCTCCAAACATCACGACAAACAAATTTCATAATATTTAATAATTCTAAATTTCTTAATAATTCATTATTTTCATTATTATAGATTAATATTTCTGATAATCTAATTCCAATTGAATAACCATATTTTTCTACTTTATAATTAATTTGATCAGTTAATATTAATGGATCTTGTAAAATTTCTGTACCACCAAAATGTTCTTCCTCTTCAACTTCATTAGTATTATCATTAGAATTAGAAGTAGAAGTAGCATCTTTATTAATGCTGTCAGAATTTTTATTAGTTGTCTGTATATCATTTTCATCATTATCATTATTTTTAATCAATGTATATTGTTGTTCTTTTGTTGTTATATTCTTTGTTGTTCTTATAACTAGAGGTACAATTTCATTAATTAAGAGCTCGACACATGTCAAATTGATTTGAGTACCAATTGTATCTTGAGTTATAATATTATTTGTTACAGAATTAGGATTTGTAGTAGTTGTCATTATCTTTTTAATTTGATTCTATATGTTCCTATCAAAGTGTGTATAAGATATATAGAGTAAAGAATGATTTGTACCAATAATTTTTTTTTTTTAATTTTCTACTTCTACCTACTTACAACTAGTAACACTACTATTACTAAAGGTAAAGAGCTTGTTTTCAGACTATACAGCATGTAAATATAAATGTATATATTAACGTTTACTTTATATTAAATAGATTTAATAATTGAATTAAAAGAGTATTGATTTCAAAAGATGATATACAATTACTCTTCTATACCTATTAGTGATAGAATCTATGCTTTTTTTTCAATAGATAACGAGTATATTCAGGTGAAAATAGTATATAAAATGTAAGTAAGTCTAAAATAAAGTAATAAAGGAACATATTTTAGTGAATATGATGAATAAGAATTGTGGAATAAATATTATCTTGTTCACCTCACCCTCTCTCTCTCTCCATGTAGAAATTTTTATATTTCTATTAAAACACCTTCTTAAGTTTTGTAATCTTTAGATAATAATGTCTTATTTCATCTTTTGAAAGTCGGACTTGAACCGGAATTGGAATAAGTTTTTCCTTTCTGTAAGAAATAATATGGAAATATAATTTGAAGCCATTATATAGAGGGTGAAAGTTAATGATTTTGTATAATACTAACTGAGTATCTCAGCATCCCACTAGGACCTTAAGCGATACACATGATATGAAATATTATTCTTTTAGATCCACTGGCAAACCACTAAAATAACATAAAATTTTTACTCCCTAAAAAGACAAGCATAAAAGAAAATAGGGATAAAACCACGAATATTGATCAAAAAGACAGCTGTTGAAATGAAATTGACATAAACGAAGCCAATCCTCTGTATAATAAGATATAATACCACCATTGATGAGCAGATAGACATAGTTTAAAGACATCGCGGTCTTTTTTTTGTTTAAAGACATCACAGAAATTTTTATATATGAGTCAAACCGATTGATTTTTTAACTATGATCAAATCCGATGTAGTGTAACGGCTAGCACGGTCCGCTTTCACCGGGCAAACCGGGGTTCGACTCCCCGCATCGGAACTTAATTTTTTTATTTCACTTTTCTTAAAATTCATTTTTTTTTTTTAAATTTTGTAAAGAACGCAGATAATCAGAAGGAGAGATTACAATGACTTACACAATTTATCACAAAGAAAGATTATTCATATTACAATGGTAGTGTTAATAAATTGATAATATATTAATAATATTCTCTCTAAAAGGTTTTCATAATTACTATATTTAAATACTATAATGTTTTCCAATTAATGATGAATTATTATCATTTCTTTCATCTTCTTCGTTATCCTCATCGTTATCATCGTTATCATCATCTTCTTCATCATTGTCATTATTGATATAATTATCAATATCATTATTATTCATTTTGATTGTATTCTTTCTAGTTGAGATCAGCTTATTATTATTATGATTGTTATTATTAGTTAATAGGTTAAGATATTGAATTTCTTTGTTTCTTTGAATACAATTAATTAAATATTTACAATTATTTGGAATTAAAATATGATTTTCAATCCAATCCTTTGCAGTACAATGATAACCACAATTACATTGACCATAATGAGTTAATTTCGCATTTAGACTAATTAATTTTTTAACTTGTTTATGATTAATAAATTTAAAATGATCATGTAATAGATGCTTCTTAAAATCATATTGTCTATTAAATTCACCTTGTCTATGATGAGAACAAGAATTTGGACCATATGGGAATGGACATTTAAATCTTGGTATCTTTGAATGAATTCTTAAATGTCTCTTATAATCTCTTTTGATGACTTGATGACAAAATGGACAAACAGGGAATATTCCTTTACTACTACTGCTGCTGCTGTTGCTACTGTTGTTATTGACATTGTTGATATTGTTATTATTGTTAATGATATTATTGTTGATGTTAGTATTAATATTGTTGTTGTTATCAGCATAAGTTGTAGTTATAATTTCATTATTTACTATTGGAATTTGAAATTGTTGATGCTGTACTGGTAATTGTTGTTGATGTTGATGTATTGGTACTTGTTGATGTACTGGTAGTTGTTGTATTGGTAATTGAGAATGTGTTGGTAGTATAAATTGCATATTTGATATTAAATTATCAGATTGAAATTGAACTTTTGAACTTGATAAGATATTTGGATATGATAATTGATTAAAATTATTCTGAATTGAGTTATTATTATAATTCAAATTTGTATTATAATTAATTAATGAATTTTTCAATAATATATCACCATTAAGATCATTATTATTATTCTTATTAAATTTATTAATATAGTTAATATAATTTGAATCAATTGAATCATAATAATTCATAGAAGATTGAATATCACCATTGCTGATACCATTGTTGATACCATTGCTACCACCATTGTTGATGCCAATTGGGTTTAAATTATAAACATTTGTCATAATTTGTTGATTATTCGTTATACTATTGCTCATTATATTGTTATTCATTATATTATTTCTCATTACATCACTATTCACTATATTATTATTCATTATATTGTTATTCATTGTATCTTTATTCATTATATTGTTATTCATTGTATCGTTATTCATTATATTGTTATTCATTGTATCGTTATTCATTATATTACTATTATTGTTATTCATTATATTGCGATCATCATGATCATTATGATCATGATAATAACAATTAAAGTTTGAATTATCAATATGTTTAGACATGATTAAATTATAATTTTCAATCAATGGTATAGATATTGATTCCATTATATATTCAAATTATTCAAACAATTGAAGTTAAGAAGAATATTCATGAATGCTTAAGTTATAATGAACAATTAAATTATAATAGTAAACAATGGACAATAAACAAATAAACAATTAAGATCTAAGATCTGGATCTAACTGCAAATTATATTAAAATTTACCAGGGACAATTAGTATATATATAAATTGTTCTATATAATTTTAAAATTTAAATTTAATTAATAATTGTTAATATTAACAAACATAATTAAATAATAAAAATATCATATCATTTTATAATTTAAAGATAATCATGTATTAAATTGGAGTATATTATAGTTTTAGATTATAATTTTTTACCTTACTGTCTTCTCTTCTCTTCGTCTCTTCTCTCTCTCTTTTTTTTTTTTTCTCGTCCTTCCTCATCCTCTTCTCTTATTTACAAGCCAAATTTATTTTAATAATTTCAATACGCCAAAGATTTGATACACAAAATATATGTATAATGATTAAGTTAATTTTTCAGTCATACATAAATATTATTTTAAATAATTGTAATTGTAATTTACTATTTACAATTTACAATTTACTGTGTAATCTTTTTAGTAATGGTTAATAGATTATATTTGTATTGTTATTTCTCGGTACGTACCTTGAGTACAAAAGATTTCTATATCATCTCTCTATATATATCCCTATATCTTTTTATATATATCACTTATACAAAGTGTGTGTACAAATACAAGTAGTTATCTATGGATCAATATCATCCTCATCATGTATAATTAGTAGTACTAAATTTTAATCCATTATAGCAAATTTTATGAAAAATTTTATAGCAAGTATAAAAGATTATCGGAGGACCCGTTACAAAAATTTACTATACATAAATACATACTATACTAATTCAATTAGAATAAACATTTAAGAGATAATAATAAATTAGTAAATAAGTAAGAGATATTAATTAAGATAGAAGTTAATTTAAAAAGAAGCTTAATAATTATAATAGAATTAGCTTCTAGAATAAAAATAATTAATATAAAAGAATTTTTTTTGTTTAATATAAAGAGTGAGTGTAAATTATTAAATGATGTGAGGCTAGTAAATTTTATGCAAGTATTTAATACTCTTCTTCTACTTCTCCTTCTACTTCTCCTAATTCTCCTAATACTAACATTTATACTTATACACTTTTACGTAGTGTGATTGTTCATAATTGAAAAAATTTTCGGCTATTCCAATGACTATAGTTGAAAGTGAATAAAAATAAATAATTTAAACGGTCCTTCTCTTCATACATAACTATATGGTATATCTATATAGATATATACATGATGATATACATAATGATATACATATAATGATATAAGTTACAATTGTATATATGTATAACTCATTAAACCAAATTTAATGTAAATCATTAGGGTATAGGTAGATCTCTATATTTAATTAAGAGATCCCACTAATTAGATCATTTTATAAATTGATATATTATATATTATAACATATATAGTTCAAATATAATTGAAATGGACAACATCAACAACAAGTATACGCATATTAATGTTATAGTTGTATATGTATAATATGTATAATAGGTATAAGTATACGTATATGTAGAAGTATATAAAACTATAATTAAAATAGAAAGAGTACTGGCATATACCAGTTATTCCCGTTCAAATTAATTATACTTAATATTGCATCATATGTTATATGCTTATTAACTGCTTATTAAACATACTACTTACTACTTACTACATTACATACTACTAAAACAGAAGAATATAATAAGAAGGAATAAGTAGGCTATAAATTATTTATCCTAGTAATATTTTAATCTATATAAATTATGAATCAATTCATTAGTCTTTTATAAGAAATTGATTAAATTACAGAATTATAAGTGAAAATTATAATAAGACCATAATCATTTATACTGTTATACTTATTACTTGTAATACTTGTAATACTTGTTATACTTTTAATACTCATATTAAATACTTGTACAACATTTATAATAATATTGTTGAAGCCTTTTTTTTTTTTTTCAATTTTTGTTCTCTTTGTGGAATACATAGCCACACTATTCATACTTGAATAAGAATATATTTGAAATATTAGTGTATGGTTGAAATATGTTGGTATTAATTATTAATACTTTACTTGTTATTTGATGTAAATTTTGATGTAATCTTTTTACTTGCAATTGAAAACTTATTCTTTATTGAATTCTTCTTCTTCTTTAATGGATTATCGGTATTATTAGTTGTATTAGTATTAGTTGTATTAGTTGTATTAGTATTAGTTGTATTAGTTGTATTAGTATTTGTATTAGATGTAGTAGACGTAGAAGTATCTGTAGAAGTAGAAGAAGAAGCCTTTGTTAAATTATAATCATTTTCAATTTCAACTTCTGTAATTGTTCTCTTTGAATTATTATTATTATTATTATTAGTAGTAGTAGTATTATTATTATTATTATTATTATTATTGTTAAAACTGTTAAATTTATTATTAATATTAATATTGGTTTTAAAATTATTTTCTTTACTCTTAATAATTTCATTATCTCTTTCAATCATTTTTTGTTCCTTAATTCTTTCTTCATGATTTAATATATCTTCCTCATTTAATGGTTCAGTCTTAATTTCATCATCTGATTCATCATCATCTAATTCTTCTTCTTCTTTTCCCTCTTTCAATTCTTCTTCAATTCCATTCTCTATTTCATTCTCTTTTAAAGTATTTATTTCAAAATGTTTATGATTATTAACTTCAACTTTATTTAAATCTTTATCATTACTATTATCATTATTGTTATTATTATTATTATTATTATTATTATTATTATTATTATCAAAACTTTCAAGACTTTTATCATTAGAATCTTTTCCAATGTCTATTTCGTCATAATCATAATCTCTAACTTCTTCTTTCTTGTCAAATTCTTCATTATTATTATTATTATTATTATTTGAATCATTAAATTCATTATCATTGTATTCATCTTCATAATCATCATCATCATCATCATCATAATCCTCATCATTAAAATCATATGAATCCTCATATGAATCTAATTCAGTTCTACCATTTCTAAATCTAATAAAATCATTTGATTGCATCCTATGGCTAACTCCAATTGAACCATTACTTAAATTATTTCCATTCTCATTCTTACCCTTAATATTATTATCATTATTGTTGTTGCTGTTGTTGTTATAATTACCATTTTCAATTATATTAATTAAATCAATACCTGATGTACAATCCTTAATTGATTTTAAACTTGATTTAAATTTTGAAACAACATATTTACCTAATAATCTATAATTTTTCTTTCTACTATTCCTATCTCTTAATTTATTTAAGATTAATTCTAATAGACTTAATACTGTTGAACTTGATAAATTACATAATTCTTCTAATGAATCAAATAATTTAAATATATCTTCAAATAAATTATTAATTATAATATATCTAGTATAATAATCATCATCTAATAAGATTATACTCTTTAAAATTCTAATTGATGTTAATTTGAGTTGGTCCCTAAAATTTAATTTAACTAATTTTGAAATACCTTTTAAGATATTGTTCTCTAAGAAGAAAGATCTTGAACTTATCTTATCCTTTGAACAAAATGCCATTAATTCACATAGATAGATATAGAGTTCCATCTTTGTATGTGATCCATATTTCTCATTAATCTCTTCATCATCCTCATGTGCAAGTTTTATTAGTGGTTCAAATAGTATGGGTGCAACTTTTGAATAAAAAGTATTAAAATATTGTTTAGTATTTAATTGATAAGATGGTTGTTCATATTCATTAATATCATCCTCTTGAAATTCATCATGATTCTTATTAGATTTAATTGTTGATTCAGCACATTCAACAAGTGATGAATGATTTATATTATTAACTGGATCCAATAATGATCTTAATGCTTCAAATGCTTGCATATTAAGACCAGGATTTGTACCTTCTAATAAAAAATGTGTTAATACAAGTATTAATCCCATATCATCTGATAATTTTAATTGAACTTTTGATATTATAGTTTCATCTTTATCTTTGGTATCTAAGATTGTGGTATTATTATTATTAGTATTATTATTGTCCTTTATTAGAGAATTCTTTTTATCTTTAATTGATTTCTTAAAAGGACTTAGTAAACCTGGTTTATTTAAAATGTTCTTTTTATTATTTTTGTTATTATTTTGATCATCAAATATACTATTAGTACTATTATTGATAGTCGTTAATGTTGTTGTTTCAATGGAATCTTCATTCTTATCAAATTCATCACTGGTATAAGTATCAACTTTATCTTCCATGGATATACTAATATCATTTAACTGTTCATTATCATTAGTAGTAGTTATACCATTGACTAATAGGACATCGTGATCAATGATAGTAACTATTATCTCTGTTCCCATTACTCTAATTTCATTACATTCATCTTTCATTAAAAAATTTATTGTCTTTAAGAGACCTTTCGTTATTAAACTTCTAAAGAAACTTGATTTTTGTTTTGCATGTAAATTATTTGCAATTAAAACAAATTGATGTAATAGTTTAATACCATCTCTCTTTCTTTTAGTCTCTATTTCATTTTGATCATTATCTTGATCATTCTTTTGATCATTCTTTTGATCATTATTATTATTATTATTATTATTATTATTATTATTATTATTATTATTATTATTATTATTATTATTATTATTATTATTATTATTATTATTATTATTATTCTTATTATTACTCTCATTATCACCATTACCATTATCGTTATCATCATTATTCCCATTTGTATCATAAAGGTTGAATAAATTATCAATAAAATTCCCATTTTCTAAAAAAGATATTATACTATTTTGATTCATATAGATAACTGATGAAATAAAATTATAACGTGGATCATCAAGAGATCTAGCAAAGACAACATCCTTTAAAAATTGTAATTTAAAAGTTCTCTTTATCAAATCAGTAATTTCTTTATCATTTAATGGTAATACCTCTTTAAATTTACTATCATCCTTCAAAAAGGATCTATAATCTGATTTATATTGAGGAAAATCTGGATCATATTCTAATATACCAACAATTCCAATCATATTTTTATCCTCTAACATCATATCAAATATATCATTTTCATTATACATTATTAAACATTTAATAATGTTACAAAGTATATGTAATGATTTAATCCTATGATTTGATTCAGATTCATTAAATAGTTTAACCAATATTTCAATATATGATTTATCCTTTATGAATTGACTAATTGAATTTTTATGAAAGTTTGAATTTAAATATAGATTGTCATTTAAACAATTTAATATTGTAATTATTTCATTATCATCAATGGTAGGATTTAATGATGGATAAGTCATTGGAGCAGTTAAATATTCAATTGATTCACCATCTTTTGTCTGTATTACTATTGTTAAAGATATTTGTGGAGCAAGATTATCTCTTTGTGTCTTTATAATAAAATCACATAAATTTGAACAGCCATCACGTTCTTGAAATGATAGAGCAATTCGATGACCTTCATAATCGTTCCATACTATTAATGTTCCTTGTTGCTTTTGAAAATCTATCTTACCTTCAATCTTATAATATAACATTAGATTATGGGGGCTTGATTCTGTCTTTACTATAATATATGGATTATTATCTTCATCAATATAACCTTCACAGATACCTGTACCACGATCTTCCCAATTCTCTTCCAACAGATAGATCTTTACTCTATCAGTAACATGTTGTTGTTCCTGAGATGGAGTTGGACTCTTCATGATCTTTAATATCTAATTGGTATATATTATATAATGATACTTGTTAATTATTTTCTGTAATGTATGATATGATGATTTTTAAAGTGTATTGTGATCTTAAAGCTAATTGAAGATGAGTATAGAGTCCCTTTTCTTTTTTTTTCTTCGTTCTTTCTTGTCTCTCTCTCTTTGTATTCTATTTTTGGTAAAAGAGTGGAGCGGTTTGTAATATATTTTGAATATTTAATAATTAGAATATTATAAGTATTATTTTAGTATACTTAATTATAATATAAGTTTAGAGAGCCGTATTAAACTCTAAAGTTTTAATTACTTTTAAAGTTTTTGAGTGATGTTTTTAGAAATTTTTATTGTTTTTAAAAATTCAGAAAAAAAAAATTCGCGTCTGCCAAAAAGTTAATTTTTGCTGGTTTTTTTTCTCTACTTAAGCTTCTTAAGTACTACTTACTTATTAACATGTAATATTAAATGTATATTATGAGTAGTAATATAATTTATAATTTAGGTGTAGAGAGAAGTCTCTTTTTAAGTTGTTCTGGATATGCTGGTGCAATATTAAGATTTCCCATTTGCCATGCTCCACCATCAACTACTAAGATATTGCCATTGACATAATTACCAGCATCACTAAATAGATATACAGTAGCATTTGCAATATCCTCTGTTTTACCAAGTCTTTGTAATGGAATAAATTTAGCAATTTCACTTTGACTTCTACCCATACTTAATCTATCCATACCTTCAGTTCCTCCAATTGCTCCAGGTGCAATTATATTTGATCTAATACCTAATGGACCTAATTCAACAGCTAAAGCATTTGAAAGTGCATCAATACCTGCCTTGGCAGCACCAACGTGCGATTGAAATGGAACACCATAATAGTGTAATGTTGCTGAAATAAATATAATACTACCCTTATTCTTGACTAATTGTTCATAGCATGCCTTAATTGTATTAAAACTTCCTAAGAGATCAATAGATATTACAGATTTAAAGGCATTAGATGAAAGATTATTAAAATCTGATATAAAATTACCTGCTGCACCAGCAATAACAAAATCAATCCTACCTAATTCTTTAATAGTCTTATCAACGGCATCTTTTAATGATTGAACTTCACGAACATCACAATTACCAATTCCAATAACTTTTGAACCTTTTCTTAATTTAGAAACTTCTTCTGCACATTTTAATGTCTTTGACTCATTTCTACCTATAATAGATACATTAGCACCTAATAGAACTAATGCTTCAACTTGAACTCTACAAATTGTACCTGCACCACCTGTTACAAATGCAACCTTACCTTTAAAGATATCTGGTTTGAAAGAGCAACGTTGTAAGTAAGATTGATCTAATGTAGTCATAATTATTGTTGAAGTATAATGAACTGTAGTAATTTAAATAGTTGAATTAATTAATTCTATGAATTTGTATTTATCTAATAAAAAGAAGTTTATTTGAAAACTTGTATTGCCTTTATGTTTATATAGTCATATACAATAGCCTTCATCATCATCACCATAAAATTAGAAATTAAAAAAAAAATGTTTCTCCACATTTTCGGCACACTGAAATTCGGAATTAAATTGCAATTTCTTACCGAATTAACTCCTAATTCCGATTTATTCCTTAGTAACACCGGATTGTATTATGTAATTGATTACTAATAAGTCTAACTACTGTTCTTTTTTTTTTTGAACCAAAAATTGAAAGGGAAAAAAAACACAACAGTCAATTAAAGTGTCAATTATTGTTATTTACAGAATCACTTCTACTCACTTCATATAGTATCCCTATCAGTTATGACTACTGCTGTATCTCCAGCTCCTGGATCTTTCAAGAATATGTTTAATGATACTGATGATCGTCAACATATAGCATCTCCATTAGCTCAGTATATTCAGAATGAGAAACTAATAAATGAAGAATTTAAAATCTGGAAGAAATCAGTACCATTATTATATGATACAATTCAAACATTTGTACAAGATTCTCCATCATTATCATTTGATATAATTCCATCATATGAATTAAATGATACTAATGAAATTGCAGTTAAATTTTTATCAACAACTTTTTTCACAGATAATGATGAAGAATCAATAAAGAATAATTATTTGGAATTAAATTCTATTAGAGTACCATCAACTTTATCAACAGAGGTTAAAAAATCAATACCAATTCAAACGGGTTCATCATTTGAATCAAAATTATCATTATTACAAAGATGGATAAATCCAACAAATTCAGAGATTAATAAAGTTAGATATAATCAATTTAATGATAAAATTGCAACCTTTACTGCTAAGAATGGTAATATTGAAATTTGGGATTTCAAAAATGAAAAGCCTTTAACCTCTTTAAAATATCATAAAGGTGAAGGTTATGCAATAGAATGGAGTAAGGATTCTAAAAATTTATTATTATCCGGTGGTGAAGATTCAAATATTGCTCTTTGGGATATTGAAAAGAATAATGGTGATAAACCAATTCAAACTTTTGAAAATTTACATTCAGTTATAGTTAATGATGTTAGTTGGAATACTAATATTCCATCATTATTTGCATCTGTTAGTGATGATTTAACAATTCAGATTGTTGATATAAGATCTAAAATTGGATCCAAACCAGCATTTACCGTTAAGGAGGCACATAATGATGTAATTAATTCAGTTACTTTTAATCCATCTATAACTAATTTATTAGCTACTGGTTCTGCTGATAATTTAATTTCATTATGGGATTTAAGAAATATTGAAAATCCAATTAGACAACTATATGGTCATAATGGTTCAGTTGATGATTTAAAATTTAATATAGAACAACCAAATTTATTGGCATCAGGTTCAAGTGATAGAAGAGTTATGGTATGGGATTTAAATAGATTAGATGAAGAATTTGATGTTGATGATTATTTAAAAAATGAAAATGAAAATGATCCAACTTTAATATTTATACATGGTGGACATTTAGCTAAGATTACAGAAGTTAATTGGGTCCCATATCTACATAATACTCTAATAAGTTCTGGAGAAGATAGTTCGATTCAAATTTGGAAACCACATTTTGAGCAAGAAGAAGAGGACGAAGAAGAAGAAGAAGAGGACGAAGAAGTGCAAGAACAAGAAGAGGAGCAAGAACAAGAAGTAACAAATGAAGTAGAGATAGAAATAGACATTAAAAATGTTGATAAAGATGAAAAAATGGAAGAATTGTAATTATTTTTAATTGTCTAATAAATTAACGATCTTTTTTGTATTTATTTTGTTACAGTATTATTGTAGAGCAATAAATAATCTAAGTTCATATATTCAACTATTTTACTGTTATAATCAATTTAACTTTGAAGTTATGATGAACATTTGATAAAGATATATATTTGAAAAAGTATAATGATTTCAAATTAGTTGAGCTTCATAATAATCAACAGTTTGACATTTAATAATTTTATCCTTCTTATTCTTCAAATTTAAGATTTTTTTTTCAATATTTTTAATATTCATATCAATATCATCATTAATGATTAATTGCCATGAATTATGCTTTAAACATTTTTTCTTATCAGAAAAACAAATTGGAATATTAAGATTATTATCAAAAGTTTCTTCATCTTCATTATTATTATCATGATCATCAATTGAGACTAAATATTCCAGATATTTATTCTCTAAATATGTTATATCATCAGATATTAATTTTTTATTATCACTATTATTATTGTCATCACTGGAATTATTCATTAATTCATCATTAAATATTGTATCATAGCCACAAACATCAACTTTTTTAACTTTTTTAGTCTTTGATTTTGATTTTGATTTAGATGAAGAGGAAGATGAAGAAGGATTATTATTATTATCTATATTACTTGTCAAATCAGAAATTTTTGGAGTTAATACTTCATTTAATTTTTTAATATTTTCTTTATGTTGAGACAATAATATCTTTTTCGTTATATTTAAATCTTTTTGTGATTCTAATTTATTTATCATTTCTACTAATGATTTAACTTGATCATCTTGATTAATCCTTTCTAATTCAATAATTGGAGGTTGTTTTAATGATTGTTGACCTAATTTTTTAAAATGATCATAATCTTTTGATTCATTAATATATTTAGCAATTTCATTCTTTGAAAGAACAATACTAACATTTGTATTTAATTCAATATTTTGATTGGGTATCTTCTCTTGAATTAATTCTTTCATATATTGAATTCCATGAGCCTTTGAACAATATTTTGATTCAGTTGACATTATTGGTTTCCAACATTTTGTAATTCTACATTTTCTTTTCCATTGAGATTCACCTTTACCTTCAATTTCACAATATGGACAATAATATTTTGAAGCTAAATCTTTATAGTTTAAATCAATTTTCATACATTTAAAATGATACCAATCATCACAACCATCACAACCAATCATTAATGTTCCATCATCAGGCTTACGACAAATACAATAAAGTTCTTCACTATTAGAATCATACTTCTCTGTTGATTTTGGTTTCAGATCAGGATATTTAGGATGGTATAACTTTAATGCCTCTTTCTCTTTATTACTCTTTCTACCAGGTTTTGATTTAACCTTTTGTCTATTATTATTATTGATTATAGTAGCATTGATTGTGCTTGGTGTTGGTGTTGATACAGGAGTTGCCTTTTGTGATTCTGTAGTGCTATTATCAGCAGCAATATTCTGTATTACTTCTTTATCAATATCCATTCTTAGTATATCCTTAATGGTATATATTCAATATACCCTCTTGTAAAGCTAATGTTTGTAATAAAGATATATATGTATATGTAACTGCTATATAAATATTTTGGCGTCCTTTTAATTTTTCTGTTACTTGCTTATCTAATCATCATATTTTTTAAAGAATAGTTAATATTGCTACTATTACCAACTATTAATATATGAATACTAATTGTTATAATAAGTTATTAGGTTCCAATGACTAATAATAACAGTAATAATAGTAAAACTATTGATAATCATTTACATTCAGTGGCACCTATACCGTTGGATTTGAGTCTAAGTGATTCTAATAGCAGTATTAATGAAAATATAACTAGTATTAATAGCACTAGTAGTCTAACTGATAATGATAAATTAACCTATTCTTCTCTAAATTCTTCACAATCTTTTATAACAAGAAGAATTATACCAATATTATCATCATTACAAAAATATTCATCATATACTTTTACAATATTTACATTTCTTCATGGAACAACAGTTATGATTGGTCCACTAATATCTGAATCTACTACAAATGAATTGTTATCAATGACAAGAACCATATATCAAGGTATTGGATTGGAAAATATATTGGTATGGGGCAGTTTAACTTGTCATATTGTATCAGGAATGATTATTAGAGTATTAAGAAATTATAATTTTAGAAAGCATCATGGTGGTTCTAAACGTTCTGATAATATTCAAAGAAGAAGAAGAAGAAGAAAGAGTCAATTAGAACCAAATACAATAAAGACATTAATTAATGGTGAAATTATTATAAATAATGATGAAGAATTAGGTATGATTGGTGGTGCAAGTAATATGATTGGTCTTGGTCCAAAAAAATCATTTTCATTCAGAAAATTTGGGTTATCACCATTACAATTATCTGGATATGTATTAATACCAATTATACTTTATCATGCTTTTCAAACAAGGATTATCCCAGTATTATTAGATGGTGATAGTAGTTATATAAGTATTGAATATATTACATTTTTATTTCAAGATAAGTCACATTTAATATTGGGACCAATATTAAATTGGATTATATATCCAATAATGATTTTACTTTCAACATATCATACAATTTATGGATGGATGAAATATTTAAATATCAAGAATATTAATATCAGAAAGATTGGTGTTATGAGTATTAATATATTAAGTCTATTAGGTCTATTTAGTCTATATTCTATTACAAAGATTAAATTAAATGAAACAGTGGCAGATTTTGTTATTAAAGAGTTTAGCAAATATTCAAATTTTTTATTTAATCATTAGTCATATGAAAAGATCCATATCAAATCCATATTTTGCGTTTCATTATAATTATCCAATCTACTTTACAATACCACACTTATTTATTTATTTATTTATTTTCCTTATCATACATATACCAGTACATATACATTAATTTATTTATTTATTTATTTATTTATCTGTACCAATACGGTAAAATATGCTAAAACCACAGAATTTCTACTATTATTTCAATTAAACATCCGAACATTATCTAAGTTAACTCGTTTAAGCAGAGTCCAAACAAGCACAAAACAACAGAAAATGTCTCAATAACAGTTACAATAGGGGGAACATAATACGTGTTTCATATGAATATTGTGTACTATCGTTATTCTATCACATATCACCTTGTTGTCATTTATATATATCTCTACTATTAAACATAACAATTGAAAAAAAAAATCTCTCTCATCTTAATAGTTAATACTCGTGTTCCTGTTGATTCTTCTGTTAATGTTGATGATGTTCCCATAAAAAAAAAATTTAATAAAAACAAAAAATATTCAACATTATAAGGAACCACTTTTTTTTCTTTTCTTCAAATAGGAATATATATTATTAAAGAAGCAATACTTGGTAATAGTTTACGTGTTGAAGTTGCTATTTATTACTGATTGAATATCAATAAAGAAGAAAAAATTAAGTATTATGCCTCAAGGTAAGAGAGATCAGGAATCTGATGAAAAACCAAATACATATATTGATAAGACAACAGGAATTAAAATAACATTTAATAAGATTGATGATGATATTGATCAAAGTAAGGATTTAGACTCTGGGGATGAAGTTGAATCGATTGATAAAACAAAACAATCAACAGATGATGGTGATGGTGATGAAAATGAAAATGGTGATGAAGATGAAAATGAAAACGCTGATGAAATTGGTGATGCAAAATCAAATGATCAGAACAATAAAGGATTAAAGAGAAGTTATGATACTGCTATTGAGGATGAAGATGAAGAAATTGGTGATGATACCACTATGAATACCGTTGCTGATGAATCTACAATTGGTGATGATAATAATAATAATAAATCATTGGAAGTTTCAAATCCAAAAAAGAGATCAAGAAAATTGCAAGGTGTTGGTATTAAGAAACCATTATATTCACGTTATGAATCTATATATATTATAAAGGCATATAAAATCATTTCTGAACTTGATCCAACTTTAATACTATTAGATGTATTTAAAGTTATTCAAATATTATTTAATGAAGAAGGTATTAAAATGAAATTTAAGGATAGAACATCAGATCAATTATATCAAAAATATAAAAGAATTGTTCAAACTGTTAATCATAATGAATTTGAATATAAAGATTTCTTTGTTAGAAATAAATATAACTTTAAGGAATGGATACCAAATTTTTCAAAAGTCTTAGATGATCCAATTTTAAGATCAATTAAATTTCCAGAGATGGAATATGCATTATTAACTGCTTTGGGTCCAACTTATAATGCTAAAAGACTTATATCAAAGATGAATCCAGAAGATTTATATGGTGTTGATGATGATGAAGAATTTGATCATAATCATGATCAAGATCAAGATTCTGATGAAGATGAAATTGAAAATGAAGATGAAAATGTTGATGCAAATGTAAATGAAGAGGTTGATGATAATGAAGATGGTGCAGACGTTGATATTGAATTTGATAATGAAGAAGATGGTGAAAGAATAGGTGAAAATGAAAAGCAAGATGAAGGAAAAGAAGAAGAAGATGGTAGTAGTACAAATAATGATTCCAACAAGAAACCCCACAGTAGCAATAACAATGATGATGATGATGATGATGATAGATCAAGTTCAGGTGATAATGATGTTAAACAGGAAGCATATTCCTCTTTAAATAAGGATACTGACGAAGATGAACTATTAGCATTGGCAGGTTATAATTCCAATAGTAATGGAAATGGATATAGTAAAGGAAAGAGTGATAGTAATGGTAATGGTAAATATAATACTAATAATCGTTCAAGTAGAAGTTATAATCTTTCAAGAAATTGGATAACTAATAGAAATGAAGATAATAATTATAAAAAGACTACATTAATTACTAAATTAAAAGTTTTGGAGGAGAGATTAAGATCAAAGGATGTTGAAATTCAAATGTTAAAAGATACAGTTAAACATAGAGATGAAGAGATTAAATTTTTTAAAGTTATTTTGAAGGATGATCTTTCATTAATTCGTCATCAAATAAGTAAAGATTGAACCCTTCATTCTTTATGATTCATTTGCAATTTAATCTTCATTTCAATTAAAGAAGGACTATAAAGCTTAATTACATAAATAAAAAGCAACTAAAATATATTTATTGTACACTTGTTCTGTATTTCTATGTAATTAATTACTACTACTTAAACGTATCTATAATGATGGTTAATCTATTAATGAGTATCAACATCTCGTGATATTACCTCATTTGGTGTAGATAAAAAAAAAGAACAAGCTTATTAAACGTAGTAATAATAAACCAATATAAAATTATAAAAATGATGAATCTATAACTATTTACTCTTATATTTACATATACTTAGCTATATATGAGTTATTAGTATATATAAGAATATAAAATTAATAATGTCATTTAAGGTATTACCAGCCAAACTTGCAATTGCATTAGATCAAGAATTAATGAATCCCTTAATTGGAGGTTTTTCAATTGATCAATTGGTATGTATTTAACATTAATTGTAATTACTACTACTTCTTCTCTTTTGAATAATTTGAAATACTAACCTTATATTACGTATATTAATTAAAGATGGAATTAGCAGGTTTAGCAGTTGCAGAGGCAACACAAAAATCATTTCCAAATGAAAAGGATATATTGGTTGTTGTTGGACCAGGTAATAATGGTAAGTTTTATACAATTTGATTTTGTAATACTACAATATTCGAAATTAAAATATTCATAGAGATGTGATTTACTAACATTTGGAATCAAATAAATAGGTGGTGATGGTTTAGTAGCAGCACGACATTTAAAACTTTGGGGTTATAATCCATCAATTTATTATCCTAAACCATCAAATAAACCATTATTCCTAAATTTACAACAACAATTAAAAAATTTAAAGATTGATTTCTTAAATTCATTAAGTATTGATGATATAATTAAATATCAATTAATTATTGATTCAATATTTGGATTTTCATTTCATTCTGGTAATATTAGATCACCATTTAATACAATAATTGATAATATTAATAAATCAACAGATATACCAATATTATCAGTAGATATACCTTCAGGTTGGGATGTTGATCAAGGATATATTGAAGGAGGTATTCGTAATCCAAATGTATTGATTAGTCTAACTGCACCAAAACCAGTAGCATTAAAGATACCAAATTGGACTACTCATTATGTTGGAGGACGGTTTATTGGAGAAAATATCATTTCAAAATATAATTTAGATCACTATGATTTCAAAGGTTATGATCAAATATTCAAACTATCTCCTTCCAACTAATGCTACATTACTACATATCTATTATTCAACAACTTATATACACAATCTTCTTGTTCTTCTTCTTCTTCTTTGTAGTAGTAATAGTAGAAAATTTCAGCTAATAAAAAAAAAATCGTCGAGAAAAAAAAAAAAAAAGTAGAACACTTTGCAACAAACTGCTTTTACTTACTTAGTATAATAGTAAACACTTACAATAATAAACAGTGTAAACCATTACAATATTAATACCAATATACCATATTATTATTTAAAAGGTTATACAAATCTATATTATAACGTTATCAAGAAAAAGAAACTAATCAAATAACGTGTAAAACAATACTATAATCATGGCTGCTGGAGATTGGACTGTAGATCCTGATACTAGAAGAAAATTACTAGTAATGCAAAAGCAAGGAGCTAATAAGAAATGTTTTGATTGTAATGCACCAAATCCTCAATGGGCATCACCAAAATTTGGTATATTTATATGTCTTGAATGTGCTGGTATTCATAGAGGTTTAGGTGTTCATATTTCATTTGTTAGATCCATAACAATGGATCAATTTAAACCTGAAGAGGTTAAAAGAATGGAAATTGGTGGTAATGAAAATTGTTGTAATTATTTTGAACAAAATGGTTTAGATCTAAAATTAGATCCAAAGATTAAATATGATAATATAATTGCTGAAGATTATAAGATAAAATTAACTTGTGAAGTTGAAGGTACCGTTTTCACTCCAAGAGATTATTCAAAGATTGATTTAAATGATTTATCATCAACTTCATATGTTAATACAAATAAATCATCATCATTGTCTAATACCAATAATAATAATGCTTCATCTTTATCAAATACTTCATCCATTTCATCATCACAATTCAATAATAACAATACAAATAATAGTAATAGCACAAAGTCTCAACAACAATTTACTTCAACAAAGGTTAAGAATGAAGAATATTTTTCTCAACTTGGTGCTAAAAACGATTCAAGACCTGATAATTTACCACCAAATCAAGGTGGTAAATATGCTGGATTTGGTAATACACCATCTTCATCATCAAATAATCAATCAGGTTCAACATTATCACAATTTTCTTTACAAAATCTTCAAAATGATCCAGTTGGTACATTTTCAAAAGGTTGGGGTCTATTCTCTTCATCTGTTTCAAAATCAATTAATGAAGTTAATGAAAGTATTATAAAACCAAATTTACAAAGTCTTTCTGAACAAACTGGTTTTGATTCATCAGAGGCCAAAAGAGCAGCTTTACAATTTGGTCAAAAGGTTCAAGAAACTGCTGGTACCTATGGTTATGATACAATGAATAAATTAAATAAAAGTTTCCAAAGTACAACTTTAGATTCATCATCATCAACTAATGGTAAATATGGTAAATTATTTGATGGTTTTGAAGATCAAGATGAAGATGAAATTAAACCTGCATTTGGTTTAATTAAACCAAAGGAAAAGACTAAATTACAAGGTTTAAGTGGAGGTAATAGTAATAATAATTTACAAAGTAAAACATGGTCAAAACAAGAAGAAAATTGGGATAGTTTTTAAATAGATAGAGATTAGAGAGGGAAAACTATTTTCATTACAATGTTTACACTATATTACTCTTTGATACTTAGTTAGTATTTAGAAAAAAATAATATAAATTAATTAATAGATATTGTTCTTTTGTTTCATGATGATAATCATCCTAAGCTAAACTAATTTTATTAAACGTTTAATCATTATTCTTTTAAGTAAGGATCAAATACAGTTTTAAATTTTGATTTAGCATCTTTTTCAATAGTTGAACCATGAGCAGTAATAATAGTTTCAAAATCCCAATTATTATAAATCTCTTTAATACCAATTTGATTATCAACATTTAATGGGAACAATTTTCTAAACATAAATCTACCAATTATTGAATCAGGATTTAAAAATCTTGTTAAGAATGACCAACCACTATTTTGATTACCATCATTATATTGCTCAATATTTTTTGAATTATCATATTGAATATTAAATATTAAATCAGCTTCAAATAATGTCTTTGAATTAGTATTAAAGGTAATTAATTCATGATTAATATGACCAGATAGATAGATAAATTGAAAATCATCCAATATATCACTTAAAATATCCTTACCTTGAATCAATTTATTACTCATTGAATTTGAATCAAATTTATAATCAAGTATTAAATCAGGTTTATCATCAATTCCATCAGGTCCAATCATAAAGATATTTGGCCATCTTTTCTTAACATCCATTGCAGCCATTGTATGTTCCTTATCAGGAATAATACATGCAACAATTTCATAATCATCTTTATGATTGGAAGCTAAATCAATTAAATTATCTAATTCTTTACCAATTGGAATTGAATTCCAAAGTATTAATTTCTTAGTATTTGGAATATTCATAATTGCACAACGAGCACCAAAATTAAAATAATTACCTCTCTTAAATTCACATGAATGAATAAAAGTTGTTGAATTAACCTGTCTACTTTCACCACCTAATGGAGTATTATAACCCATCTTGAATATCTTTGATTTTAAACTTGAATTTGAATTTGAATTTGAATTTGAATTCGAGCTTGAACTTGAACTAGAACTTGAATTAGATGTAGAAGATGTAAAATATCTTGAATTATTCAATAATAATAATGACTTTGATGATAATGATTTTGATGATATTAATACTGAACAGTTATACAAAGAATTATTATAATTATTGAAAGATTTCAAAAATTTGATATAATTACTATTAGAATTTAATTTAAGCAACGTCTTAGATGATATTGATATTGAAATTGAAATTGGTACTGTTGATATTTATATTATATTTGAATATAAATTAATATTATTGTTAAAAGTTAATATCAATTATACCGATGATTTTTATGAATAATATTATAACTGATTAGATAAATTGATGATTAAAACGAAAAAAAACACAATCGTTTATATACTTTTATACTTTTATAATAAAGTACAGGAAATGGCAATGTTTAAAATTATAACTGTAATTATAAATATATAATGATTATAAATATAAATTATAAATTATATATCAACCGAAATTAAGATAGGAGTTTCAACCGAATAAAGATAAAAGAAGATTCAATATAACAAATCTATACAGAACAATTAATAATAATAGTAATAAGTATTATATATGAAGTAGTTATACAACAATTGATTACAATTGTAATTGTTATATTATCAAATAAGATTAAATCATAACTATTATTATTATTGTTATATTATTATCAATATACATTCTCAAAGAGCAATCATTATTAAGTAGGGCAAGAAAAAAAAGAGCAAAGCAAAGTTTAAAAAAATAACATGGCGACAACTGCAGGACTCGAACCTGCGCGGGTAAACCCAAAAGATTTCTAATCTTTCGCCTTAACCACTCGGCCAAGTTGCCCAATTCATAAAATTTTAAATTTCTGTGCCAATACACCTTAATGGCCCGCAAAAAATTAAATAAAACAATATAGGACCGTAATATTTTTAAACTATGCCTATCTGCTCATCAATGGTGGTATTATATCTTATTATACAGAGGATTGGCTTCGTTTAGAAGTCAGTTTCATTTCAATAGCTGTCTTCTTGATCAATATTCGTGGTTTTATCCCTATTTTCTTTTATGCTTGTCTTTTTAGGGGGGTAAAAAATTATATGCTATTTTAGTGGTTTACCAGTGGATCTAAAATAAATAAAGTTTCATATCATATGTATTGCTTAAGGTCCTAGTGGGATGCTCAGTTAGTATTATGCAAAATCTTTAACTTTCACCCTCTGTATAATGGTTTCAAATCAGCCATTTTTCACTCAATTTCCATTTTATTTTAGATTTACTTACATTTTATATACTATTTTCACCTGAATATATATACTCGTTACTTATTGAAAAAAAAAAAAAAATTCAAATGACGTGGCTGAAGCTACTTTGGCCCTCCAGAGTGTGTCTCAGACCTTCCTTAGGAATCATTTCATGAACATTAATAGTTAAACTACCAATAGACAATCTCAAAATACCTCTTAAGGTCTTTCAATATCCTAATATTACTTTAAATAAGTATAATTATAGATATACAATATATAAATATATAAAAAAAATATTTATATATTAACGCTCCCATTAACTATTTTAAGTAGTGTATAGTAGTAGCGCTGGACTACTGGCCCTCAACCATATATTTAAAAGTTAAAACCACAAAATCAATAGTTAAAACCACAAAATCAATAGTTTAATCACAAAATCAAAAGTTTAAACACAAAATCAAGAGTTTAACCACAAAAAGTCTAAATTTTACAATTTTTAAAAAGTTAGATGTAACACAAAAATGATTTCAAGAAAAATTAAAGAATTTATCACCAGCATTTCAATTTATACTCAATATACATATACTCATTATATAATAATCATTTTTCAGCAATCAACTATTCAACTATTCAACTATTCAACTTTTAACATTACTTATAAAGAATTAACTTACCAATAATTGATTTGATAGATTAATTCCTAGATTTATGGCCTGCTCAACTATTTATCGAAAGATTTGACTTATTGATGATTGATTTGATAGGTTTTTTCTTTGTTTTTCTAAATTTTAAAACCATTTAAAGTATGTTAATCCTAATTTGCTCATAATTTAGAACTTTAATATCCAAATACTAACATTTTATTCAAATAATTGAATTAATTATGATTTATACTTGATTTGATAAATTATTTCTTAAATTTATAGCCTGGTCAACTATTTATTGAAAGATTTGATTTACTAATGATTAATTTTAGTAATATATTCGTAATTCAATAAATTAGTGAACTCCAAGCTTCACTTCGGTGTTGAATTATTTATCTGAACCATCATAGCTCAGCCATATTATAATATATTATATCTAGTTTAATGTAATTGAACAATATTGATCAGTATGAGTTATATAAATTCTTGGAATTTAATGTAATTTATTCGATTACAAAATTTGATATATAATCATGTAGATATCTGTAAAGCTCAATACTCAGCTCTTGAACTTTATTCAAAGTGTCAATTATCATATTCTTTTATGAATTATATTTATAAATTATAATTATAATTATAAATTCAGTAACTACAAATTTTTTCATTTAAAGTTTCATAACTAACTATACTATATTTTAAATATTTGGTGAGCTACTATGTATCTTTTCAAGTTACTGCTCATAGATTTGCTAAGTATCAAAATTTATCAAACTCTTGAGAAAATCAGATAATATTACTAAAGAGATAGTAAACCGATAATATTAGAACATTATGTTAATATAACATTATAACTAATAAAATAGTATTACATAATTATCTGTCTACAAGGTTATGTATATCTTAACTTAATAACTGATCTCTTGGATTACATGTATGTATATATCAAAGTTCCGGTCACCTCGGATTTGAAATTTTACCTTTTTTTTTTCCATAATACGTAATATAATATAATATAATATAATACATAATAATGGTAATAGTTAGCAATATATGATCAAATGTATATGATTACAATTAGTAAATTAATACTAAATATAAATTAAAGAACCCCAAGTTTTCTTATAATCAGTATTACCCTCTCGTTCTATTACTACTAACTCAAGTACACATACTATTTACTGTCTATAGTAATAGTAATAGTAGTAATAGTAGCAGTAGAATGACAAGAATTATCCCCACACTCAAGCAGGAAATTAAAAAAAAAAGAAGTTTTCAATTTTAAAATCGCAAAATAAATTTTTTAAAATGGCTCCGAAAACACTCAATTTTTATCACCATATTGGTCAGCCGCTATAAATTTATTAAATATATTTAAGGATATATAAAAGATTACCAATTTCTCCTCTTATTAATTGGTTTAATATTATTATTATTTATTCTATATTATTTATTCTATATTATTTATTCTATTATTATTAATTTATAAAACACATTACAATATATCTCTATTAGTCTATCAATCTATTAATTTATTTATTTAATTATCTATTTCTACATTCATTCAATTAAAATTACTAATCATGTCTCAATCTCAATCAACTATTAATAAAATTACAGTTAAAAATCCAATTGTTGAAATGGATGGTGATGAACAAACAAGAATTATTTGGAAATTAATTAAAGATCAATTAATCTTACCATTTTTAAATGTTGATTTAAAATATTATGATTTAGGTATGGAAAATAGAGATTTAACAAATGATCAAGTTACTATTGATTCTGCTGAAGCAAATTTAAAATATAGAGTTGCTGTTAAATGTGCCACTATTACTCCTGATGAACAAAGAGTAGAAGAATTTAATTTAAAAAAGATGTGGAAATCTCCAAATGGTACTATTAGAAATTTAGTTGGTGGTACTATATTTAGAGAACCAATCCTATTAAATACAATTCCAAGATTAGTACCAAGTTGGGAAAAGACTATTATTATTGGTAGACATGGATTTGGTGATCAATATAAGGCAACAGATATTCATATTAAAAAACCTGGTAATTTAACTTTAAGTTTTAAACCTGATGATGGTTCAGATGAAGAAATTCATCAAGTTTATCATTTTGATGGTCCTGGTGTTGCATTATCAATGTATAATACTGTTGAATCAATTACTTCATTTGCATATGCATCATTTGATTTAGCATTAACTAAGGAATTACCATTATATTTAGCTACTAAGAATACAATTTTAAAGATTTATGATGGTGGATTTAAAAATATTTTTCAAAAGATTTATGATGAAGAATATAAGACTAAATTTGAAACAAAGGGTCTATGGTATGAACATAGATTAATTGATGATATGGTTGCACAATTAATTAAATCAAAAGGTGGATTTATATTAGCCCTTAAAAATTATGATGGTGATGTTGATTCAGATATTGTTGCTCAAGGTTATGGTTCATTAGGTTTAATGACATCTGTATTAATTTCAAAGAATAGTAATGGTGAAGAAGTTATTGAATCTGAAGCTGCTCATGGTACTGTAACAAGACATTATCGTGCTCATCAACAAGGTAAAGAAACTTCAACTAATTCAATTGCTTCAATCTTTGCTTGGACAAGAGGTTTAATCTATAGAGGTAATTATGATCAAACTTCAAACGTTGTTAGATTTGGTGAATTAATTGAAGAAGCTGTTATTGAAACTGTTGATATTGATGGATTTAGAACTAAAGATTTGGCACTCTGTATGGGTAAGACTGATAGATCTTCCTATGTTACAACTGAAGAATTTATTAAAAAAGTTGGTGAAAAATTAAAATCTAAATTTATCAAAGAATTTTAATTTATTTTTTATCTTGTCTAGGTATTGATATTAAATACTCTTTGATTATATACATATTTATTTTATTTAATTTCACTCTTCTTTACTCTACTGATTAAATAAAAATTTATGACTAGTTTCCATATAAGTAATCATTGGTCTTAAATCAATCTCTATTCAAAAAATTTTTGAATTAATTTATCTTTTATATGTATATTAAATACTACATATATATATCTTATAACTTATATATCTTATAACTTATATATCTTATAGTAATATAATAATAACTTTAAAATTATAAAAATGGTTGTGCCAATAGTTTAATGCTACTATACCGCTTAATAGTGGTAACAACTCCACAGAATAAGTATTCCAAATCCGAGGTAGTCTGAGTTTTGACCGGAACTGTAAAATACAGAGATCATTAAGATATTTATATGATAACTTTGTAGACTATTTCAATTAGAATCAAGATCCCAGATAATTATAGAATGATTGATAGTCAAAATTACTACTTGAATTACTACTTTAATGTTTACTATTTTTGATTCTTTATGTACTTAGTAAGAATATAGCTTGGATTTCTCAAGAGCTTGATAATTTTTGAAGTTTTAATGAGCCAAAGGCAAATCAATGAATGGTAGCCTATACAACATAAATGGATACAGCGCTGCTCATCAAATATTTTATTTTATATTGCAGTTATTGATAAAACTTGGAATTAAGGAATTGGTAGATACTGGATTCATGACTAGAACTATGAGTTATTATTATAAGATATAAAAAAAATTATGAGCTTTACAACTTTCTACATGCTTATATGTCCACTTTTGTAATTGAATTAGTTACATCAAACAACAACTATTTATATAACTCATATTGATTAATATTACTCAACTATATTAGATTAAATTCAAATATCTAATAAATTATAGTATAACTGAGCTATGATGGTTCAGATCAATACTTTAACGCTGAGGTAGAGCTTAGAATACAGATTTTGCCTTCATAGATATTGAAGAACAAAGTATCAATTAACCTCAGTTTGAAGGTCACAACAAATGTTACAGTAATCAGGAATTGATAAGATCACATTTGCAAAGCTTTACTACTAATTTTCAAGTTTGACATATACTAGGTGCATCAAAAATTGGAGGTATATTCAAAATTATAGTTATAGGCACTACACTTAATTGATAAATGCGCTTCAAGAACAACGCACCTCTAAAAGAATATTGATCATGTAACAATGCACAAAATACAAAAACTTACAATAATAGAATAATACAAGTCTTTTACAAGAGCACAGTGCTTCAAACCATTTAATTTTACTTAAAAAAGAGCTGAAGACCATAAATTTACAAATAGATTATCAATTTAATCATTAATAAATCAAATTTTTAAATAAATAGTTGACCAGACCATAAATTTAAGAAATAATCTATCAAATCAATTATGAATCATAACTAAGTCAATTGTATGAATATATTTGAATAAAGTGTTAGTATTTGGATAAATAAGTTCTAAATGATAACCAAATGGGGATTAACATACTTTAAAGAGTTTTAAAATTTGGAATAAGAGAAAAAAACTATCAAATCAATCATTAAAAAGATCAAATCTTTGAATAAATAGTTGACCAAACTATAAATTTAAGAAATAATTATCAAATGAATCATCAATGAGTTAATTCTTTGAATGAGATGTTAATAGTTGAGAATTTGATTGCTGAATAATGAGTATTGAATAAATAGTGATATGTTAGTATTTGGATAATTAAGTTCTGAATGATGACCAAGGGAGATTAACATACCTAAATAAGTTTTTAAATTGGAAAATAAAAAAAGACTATCGAATCAATCATCAATAAATCAAATCTTTGAAAGAACAGTTGACCAGACCATAAATTTAAAAAATAATTCATCAATTCAATCATCAATATGTCAATTTTTTAAAAGAATGCTAACTGTTGAGTAATGAGTTATAAATAATTAATGATACGTTAGTATTTTGATATTAAAATTTTAAAAGATGACCAATGAATATTAACATACTTGAAAGAGTTGCAAAATGATATAGAACTATCAAATCAATCATTAATAAATTAAATCTTTGAATAAATAGTTGACCAAACCATAGATTTAAGAAATAATTGTTGAATCAATAATCAATAAGTCAATTCTTTGAATATAATGATAATAATTGAGTAATGAGTTTTGAATAATTAATGATATGATAATATTTGAATCATTAAGTTCTGAATGATGACCAAATTGGTTATTAAGATGCTTTGAGAGTTTTGAAATTGGAAAATTAAGAAAAAAACTATCAAATTAATCATTAATAAATTAAATATTTCAATAAATAGTTGACCAGACTATAAATTTAAGATATAATAAATCAAATCAATCATCAATAAGTTAATTCTTTGAATGTAATGTGAATAGTTGAATATTTGAGAATTGAAGTTTTGAATAATGAGTTTTTAATAATTGATGATGTATATATTGAGTATAAATTCAATTTTCTAAACTCTTTTAATTCTCTTTGAAATCATTTTTGTGTCACAGTCTAATTTTCCAAAATTGGTAAGTTTGTGGTGACTTTGTGGTTTGTACATCCTAAAAATTAGTGGCTGTACCAGTTAGCCTAGCGCTACTATACACACTGCTTGAGATTTTAAGATAATGAATGATTCATATATAAGGGAATGTACCTCAAAATGAGATCACGTGATCAACTACAGTATACATATCCGCATTTGACCGCTGAATTTTTTTTTTTTTTTTTCTTTTTCTCCAAGATCATCATGATCATCATCAACAACAGCACTGTTAATATTATTATTATTATTATTATAATTATGCGGACGTTATTTAATTTATTAGATAAGGTTAATGAGCACGGCTTATACAGTTTTCAATAATTAATCAAAAAAAGGACACAGATTGGTTGATATTATTAACAGTTAGTATATGAATTTTTTTACGTATACAAAGAATCTGGTAATATAATATATGTAATTAATCTTCTTTAAACACATGTGATAAATACTAGTTGTACCAATATATTTTAATAATTTTGATCAATATGTTAATGATTATGATGAGAAACAACCAGAAATTTTTGTTATTTGGTATTATTGAATGGTTTGGTTTATTTAGTTTTATTACTATTATTACATTTTGTTATTAAATCTCTTAAATTTGAACATTCACCAGTTAATATATGTTCATTAATCCAATTATTAGAATTAAAGATTAATCCACAATTACAAATTCCATAATATTGTAATTTTTCATTTAGACTATTAATCTTTTTAATTTGATTATGAATTGAAGGATGTTGAAAAGATATTTGTTGATAAATTTGTGGTGGAATTTGTTGTAACTGTTGTTGTTGTTGTTGATAGATATATTGTTGTTGTTGATTAATTTGTAAATTTTGATTACCACTATTAGTAGTAGTAATATAATTATCATTTATTGATGATAAGTTTAATGGTATATTATATGGAATAATTAAATTTGGAATTGATAAATAATTATTAATAATACCAGTATTTGTATTAATATAATTTGGAATCTTAATATTAATATCAATAAATTTAAAATGATCATGAAGTAAATGTTTTTTAAAATCATATTGTCTATTAAACCTTCTTGATTTATGAGGACAATGTAATGAAGGAAATGGACATCTAAATCTTGCAGTTGAAGAATGAATTCTCATATGTCTTCTTAAATCTCTCTTTATTTCTTTATTACAAATTGGACAAGTTAATTTTACAATTTGATTATTATTCGTTGATGATGATGATGGCAATGTTGATGATGATGATGATGGCAATGATGATGATGATGACAATGTTGATGATGATGATGATGATGGAGGAGATGATGGTAACAGTGGAGAAGATTTTGATATATCAACTATACTATTTGAATTATTAATCAATTCTTTTGATGAATATAATGGAATTGAATTTGGTATTGTATTAGGAATTGTATTAATTGTTGAATTAATTAATGAATTATTTAATGAATTAGGTAATGAAATAGAGACAGGTAAGACATTAAAATTATCATTAGTGGTAGTATTATTATTATAATTATAATAATTATAATAGTTATAATTAGAATTATAATTAGAATTATAATTAGAATTATTTATATCATTATTTTTATAACTCTTTGGACTTGAATATACTAAAGGATTATAGTATATAACATTTGGATGATGTGTATGTTGAATAGGATAATGAGAAGGAGTTATTGGAGAAGTTAAAGATTCAGGAGAAGTATAGTTTGAAGATGAAGCGGTTGATGATGTGGCGGATAAGGAAGAAGAAGAGGAAGATGAAGAAGAAGGTTGAAAATTATAGAAATTTGATGAAGATATTGAATCCTTAAGATGTAATAATGATTGATCATTTGATAAATCATAAGTCAATTCATTTGATAATGAGATCAATTGATTATTATTTGTGTTATTATTCATGTTAATGTTATTAATGTTATTATTCAAGTTAATGTTGTTATTTATACTATTGATATGATTAATAGTATTATTATTATAATCATTATAATGATTAATAAAGTTACCGCCATTCATATTTTATAATTTTAATATTTAATTTATATTTATAATATGAAATATGAAATATAAAATATAAAAAGTATTGGTCAAATTAGAATATATATATAATTCAATTACAATTACAATTCAAATACAATTCAAATATAAAATATAATATAAAATATAAAATATAAAATATAAAATATAAAATATAAAATATAATATTAAATTAAACTAATTAATAATTAAGACAAGTAAAAAGAGCAGCATACAATTAAATATTTAATTAATTGATAAAATAATTAAAATTTGTAATTAAAATTTTTTATATACTAAATTTTGGTCTAAATGAGTAAACCGTTTATTAATTAAATTTAAAATAGTAATGATCAATGATAATGACCAATAGTAATGATCAATAATGATCAATAATAATAATAATAATAATAATAATAATAATAATAATAATAATAATAATAATAATAATAATAATAATAATAATGTAATGGATACATCAGTATCGCCAAAAGAACATATAACTAGTATAACATACTACCATTACTACTACTATCATCAATCATCAATCATCAATCATCAATCACAGTTAATCATCAATCAAATCATTAAACAAAAACATTTTAACACTTAATAAAGCATTAACTAGCATCTTATATTTAGTTTCTTACTTTACATTACATTACATTACATTTAAAAAGTGTAAAAACGTAAAAGACTATATATTGATATTGATATTAATATTGATATTGATATTGATATTAATAGTTAGGTAAAATGGGATATGAATTATGATAAATTAATGATCCTGGTTAAAATTCTCTATTCCGGTTCATTACTGATCAAAGGCATCAATAAAAATTTCTTCATCGGTTATGTACCTCTTTGCTCATGTACATTTTACATAATATTGCATTTTGCATGTCTCTTAATTTATATTTTACATTTTTACGTTTAAGTGTTTAAGTGTTTTAAGTGTGTTTCTTAGTAATTACTAATATAGTATATAATTACTTATAATGAATATTACTAATCTATAATTGAGGATACTATTAATCTTATTATCTCCATATTAGTATTCTTATATCTAAATTACACTGATTATATAATATTCTAATAGTATATATAAATAGAATATAATAATTACAATATAAATAGAATTTTATATAATCAGAATATAAATAGAATATTCCCCTGTATTAAAGAATGTTAATTTTTATCGGTTTCACTCGCTTCCTTTTCTCGCTTCCAATATTTTATTCATGTTATGTTGTTTCATTTATTTTATAATTATAATTATAATTTATATTATATATTCCTTTTATATTCTTGTATATTCAATGTGCTGTATATAGTAAGTAATACTATTAATTTAATTTAATTTAATTTAACGGATTATCCGTTCAATTAGTTTTTATCACCTTATAATATAATTTACTCCTCCTTCTTTTCTTTATGAAATATATTGTATTCCTCATTATATTCTGTATTCCATATTATATTATCAATTATTATATTATCAATATCATCAATATCAATAATTCAATATTAGATTTAGAATTATTAACCGCTGTAACTATTATTCTAATATACACTATATAAATATAGTATATATTTATATACTATATATAACTACACACTATATAACTAAAGTATAGAGAGTATTTCATTTCATTAAATAATATACGTAAATTATGTATATGTATTATGTAATTATGTATTGTACATATTACCTATACCAACTATATTAATGAAATTATTGTTATGCATTAATAACGCTTTTCATGCCCTTTAATGATCTTCTACTTGTACTTGTACTTGTACTTGTACTTTTAAATACTATTAAAGACTTCTATTCTATATATTATATTCTACTTCGTCTAATTAGATATATTCCTTCTATTTCGTTTATTTCTTCTTCTTCTTTTTCTTAATTCTTCTTAATTCTTCTTTTTCTTAATTCTTCTTTTTCTTAATTCTTCTTAATTCTTCTAGAATAGAATTATCTCATGAGTCTTTTACTTATATATATATATATATATATATATATGATTATCATTTTCATATATCTTCATATATATTTGAAATATATATTAAAATATTAAATACTAATATATTAAAATACTAATATATTAAAATGTTAGATATTAAAATGTTAAGGCTATGATCAATTAAGAGACAAACATTATTTACTGGGAATATGAATTGATTTTTTTATTATTTTATTTTTATCAAGGCGTATTATCTATTTTAAATTTTAAAATTCAAGATTCATGTCCATCAATATTTTATTTGTTACACTTGAATTTACGGGATTTCCGTTAAAAAACACTTGGTTATAATATTGATATGATCATGTGAAAGTATTCTTTATATTACTTTTTAATTAGTCTATACTATTTATACTATTTATACTATTTATACTATTTATACTATTTATACTATTTATATTGTATAGTCTTATAGTTGTAGTAGTATAAATATATACAAGTATATAGAATCATATAGAATACAATTATCAAAAGATTATAAGTATATATTTAAAACATCCATGTTTAATTTCTTTTACTCCAGATTTATTTAAGATTTAAGATTTAAACTAAGGTTGTTATTGAAAATTGAAAGATTTAAGATTTAAACTAAGGTTGTTATTGAAAATTGAAAGATTTAAGATTTAAACTAAGGTTGTTATTGAAAGATTCAAGATTTAAGATTAAGATACAGATTAATCTTACTAGTAATACTAATACAAGTAATACAAGTAATACAAATAGTAATACTAGTAATATGAAGTGATCTTTAAAAAAAATTCTTGTGTATGTAATGTTTTAATTTTCTTAATAACCGATATGCATCTAATTATAAAACACTTCTAGAACAATTATTCAACTATTTAAATGGAAGCATTGTTATAGTTCTTCTTAATATACATACTACTTACTATTACTATATACTTACTATATATCATACTATATACATATGTACATATGTATATGTATTGAGTATAATTTATAAGATAGATATATATGATGTATATATTGACGTACAAACCTTGTATTATAAAAGATGTTATATTTATAAAAAGATTTATATAAGGTATAATCAGATCATCTTTTATATTATTTAGTATTAAAATAAGAGAAAAAGCCGATATTAAAAATATTTACGGATATACCGTACTTTTTATTACTACTAATACTACTATTACTATTAGCACTATTAGCACTATTAGCACTAGAAATAATTAATTATCTTTGAAGGTATTGTTATTTATCAATTCAATGATATAATAGTCAAATTCTATACTAATTATTAATAAATATTACATTGAATAATTATTATTATATGTAATGTTAATCATCTTAATTACTTCATATTGTAGTAATTGATGATGATGTTTGTGATGATGTTAATTTAATAGTCTTAATGTTGATGATGTTATAAACTGTTGGATGGTATTAACCGCAAATTCACGGCCTATGATCTCATAAATTTATAGTCTAACCAGTATATACGCTAATATCTTAACTAGTACTAGTACTAGTAGTAATAGTAATTAGCAGTGAGTTATAACCGAAGAAATATATTATTTTCTTATGATTAGTAAGAAATTTTTTTTTTTCAATATTGTAAAGAGTATATATATTAAGATGAAAGTATATAGGGATTAAGTGTAATGTCACCATCTTGTTAATGGATGATTATATTGGTAAAAGACCTCAAAGATTATAATACTATTTTAAAAACAAAGTATAAACGTAGTTTGATAATTTAGAGTTAATTGATATACAACAGATCTCTTCATTGATAGGTCATTTTATGAGCCTAATTTATTCAAAGTTACGTGATCTCTAAAAGATAGTCTTAAATGTGCACATCCGAACATCTACAAAATAAAAGTGTGACTGATATGTGATTTTCACAGTTCATAAATTGAGCTCGCGTGGCGTAATGGCAACGCGTCTGACTTCTATTTGTTAACAATTAAGGTCATCAGAAGATTCTGGGTTCGACCCCCAGCGTGAGTGCTCTATTTATTCTTGTTTTTTTATTTTTACTTCTCCACATATACAGAAATGTTTTAGTATTAAATTATATATTAAATTATTTGTAAAATTATTTAAATTGATAACCACATCTTTCTAAACCATTTACTAAATATTTAAATACCTCTGAAGAATCAAATGTACCTTTATAACTCTTATTATAATTTGAACCTGATAGAAAACATGAATATTCATTTAATATTGGTATTAAATTTGTACTTGTACTTGTATTTGTATTTGTATTTGTATTCAAGTCTTTAACTTGTAGATCTTTTAATTGTTCATTTGCACTTGATACTAATAATTTATATATTGAATATGGTATTGGATAATCTGGTAAAATGTTATTATCCTTATCCTTATCATCATTAGAATTAGAATTAGAATTATAATAGTTAATCTTTGAATCTAATTCTGATAAGAATTTGGTCTTTATAGTTCTTAAATTTCTACCTGATATACTTGATATCATAAATGTTTCTCTTAAATTATTTTCATCAATAATTAAACTTGAATCAATTAATAATCTTCTATGATCACTTGATATATTACATTGATCTGTTGATAACCAAATTGTACCTAATTGAACAGCTGCAAGTCCATTATTTAATACATTTGAAATTTCTTCACCATCATTTATACCACCACTAGCAATTATAAATGGTAATTTAAAATTAATTAAATTATTTAAATTTGAATCAATATAATCTAAAATTTTTTCAATTAAATCATCAAGTAATAAATTTTCATCAAATTTATCATTAGAGATAAAATTACCTCTATGACCACCTGCTTCAAATCCTTGTAATATAATACCATCAACTTCATTTTCAATTGCAATTAAAAATTCTTTAAGATTTGTAATTGTAACAAATATTTTAATATCATTCATTTGAAATAGTTTTATAATTTCAATATTTGGTAACCCAAAATGGAAACTAATTATCTTAGGTTTAAATTTTAATAATAATTGAATTGTTGGATGTAATGGATCCAATATTTCTTTAAATGATATATATGAAATCTTTAATAAATCCTTTGGATTCATTAATGATATATCAATACCTAATTTTAAATAATATGGTTTATAAATATTTATGAATCTTTTAACAATATTATCATTTGGAAATTTGGCAGGTTCATGACAAAAGAAATTTAAATTAACATTTTGCTTTAATCTTTCAAATAGTTTTACTTGTTCATCACTATTACTACCACTATTAGATTCACTTGATGATGAAGGAGTTAATTTCACAATTTGATTCCATAATTGAGATTGAAATTTTTTTAATTCAATTTCAATCTTATCAGGTGATTGTGTATAATTACCTAATGGTATTGAACCTAAACCACCTAATGAAGTTATAATAGCAGCTAATTCAACTGTACTTGCACCAGCCATTGGTGATTGAATAATTGGAAATCTAATATTTAAAGACTTAAGGAATGGATTTAATTGAGATTTCATATTTATAAATGATTAATGTCAATATATTTGTATGTTTATAGTATTTACTATTATTGTTAATTAAAAGAAAAAAATAAGGGTTCCAGGGGTAATATATTGTTGATATTTGTAATAACTAAACTGTAATGAAATAAATATAAAAGAAAACTATTCTTTATTTTTGTATATAGTATAACTTAATGAAGATCTCAAGTATTAATTTTGATTCTTATTAGTAAGTTACTTTAATTTGATGATTTGATGATTCAATTTGATGACTTTTGATTTTTTTTTTTATAATTTGAATTTTTGACTGTGGCAGTACAAAACTGAAAATTAAATTAATAAAGATGTCAAAATAGAGTGAACCAAAAAGGAATGTATATTGTATATTAATATTAATAGTAAATGGTATTCAATGATAAGTTAGAGAGTTGGAAATTAAATTAAATAAATATTTTTTGTATATATTCAAATTCAGAAATTAGATTATGAGAAAAGTGGGTAATATTCAATAATAAATCAATTTTACACACAAAATATCATTTCATATACTATATATTATATATTACATTAACTATCTAATGTATATATTATATACCAAATCTTAATTAATAATAAGATTGTTTAATCATATAATATCAAAGTTACTTACAGGTTGCTATTTTATAACTATATATCTGAATCTAAATAGATATATTGTTATAAATAATAATTCTTATGAATAGATCTATTATTTATTTATTGATTGATTGATTAATTATTTATTAAAGATATTATATTATTATACAAAAGTATATTCACATAATTCATTTATCCTTTCATTAATTCACCCTTAACTTATAAGGTATCAGTTAAATAGTTTTGCTTATTAAAAACAGCAATGTTGAATATTGAATATTGAATGTTAAAAAACTTTAAAATATATTAATTATCTGATAATTAAACGTGTGTTGACTTTATAACTTATAATTTACAATCTCATACAAATACTTCTATATATTGTTAATTATTTATTATATATTATAAACTTTACAATCATTCTTTATAACAATTAGATAATTATTGTTCATGTTAAAAGAGATTTAATAAAAGCAACAAACAAAAAATAAAATAAAATAAAATGGAGAAAAAGGGCCTAGTCTTGTAGTCCAGATATTGGACTAGGGTATTTTCAAGAAATGGGTCTAGACCGTATCGCGTTAATTTTTATTTTATTTTTTATTTTTTATTTTTATTTTTATTTTGATACACGAATAATGAATACTATCTTCTCTTATATTAAGAGTAATTGATTAACTTTAATAAGATATTAATCATATATACATTCAATTAATCTTACAAATCAAAAACTTAGATGGGTTATTACGATATAGATGATATTATAAGTGATTCTCAAAGAGTACCGTGTAAATTTAACTCAACAGTTCCAGGAATAGGTTTCTTACAGAATCAATTTAACAAACCAGTAAGTATTTACTTTATATTATTTTTATAATTTGCCTTTTATATCTATGCTTTTAATCGAGACTAACACTAGTTAATAGATAATAAAAGGTACTGAATTAGAAGTACCCATATGGATTGCAACTATCTTAGCTATGGTTGGTGATTCAGATAATTCAACTTATATTGATCTTGTTCAACCTGATGCATTAAATCAAGAAGTTATTCAAGCAATGAAATCAGAAACTTCAAATCTTTTAAATATAAGTACTTTGGAACAATTACCTAAACCAACTTTAGATCTTCATTCAATATCTCCATTCTTCTATTCACTTTCATTAAAATGGTGTGAATTATATATGGATCAAGATTTAGTTAAAGTTTCTGAAGAATTTTTAAGAGCAAGATCAAATATTATATTTAGATATGCTGAAAGTTTACAAAATACTGATAAGGAAACTATATTATTACCAATATTGGATGAATTTGAAAAATATTTATTTAAATTAACTTTACACAGTAATAAATTAGTAGAAAAATTTATTGATGATACAAATATAAAAAATTAATTCTAATTAAAATTCCTACATTTAATTACTAATAAACATTGATTACATCTAATAGTAATATTGTATTCTTATTTCTTTTTTTATTAATATACAAACTTTTTTTTGTTATAGTCTTGTTTTAGAATAAATCACTGTCTTCTTCTTCTTCATTTTTCTTTTCTGATGTTTCAACATCCTCATTATTATTATCATCATTATCATTTTCTTCCAATGCATCGATTTTAGCTTCGGCCTTTTCAAGTTTATCATCATCATCATCTTCTTCTTCTTCTTCCACTTCTTCTTCTTCATCATCAAGATCATCATCATTATTGTTATTGTCTAATTTACTTTCATCAAACTCATCATAATCATTTAATTCTTCATCAGAATCTACAATTATATCATTTGATTTATATTTCTTTGATGTCTTTCTTCTTTTAACTGTTGCTTGATCACCTTCTATTTCATTTTCCTCACCTTCAATTATCTTCTTCTTTCTTGATCTCTTGGCTCCACTGTTAGGTTTCTTTGATTTCTTTGACTTAATAACTTCTCCATCACTTAATTCATCATCTGTTAGGATAGCATTCTTATTCTTTTTACCTTTAGATGATTCTTCAATTGATTCAGCAATTAGATCACGTTCCTTTTCCCATTCTCTTGCTTGTTCTTGTAATTTTAAATATTCTTCTCTCATAATTTCAATCTTCTTTTCCTCTTCTAATCTTTGTCTTTCCTCTTCAGCCTTAACTTTAGCCCTTTCAATTTCTCTTAGTTTAGTAGCTTCAATTAATCTATCCTTAAATTTATGTTCATATTCCTTTTGTTCATTAATGGCTCTAACTAATTGATTAATAATAGTATTGGTACCCATACTAGCTCTTTGCTTTAATATGTCTGAAGGATATGGTGGATGCTCATTTTCAGCTAATTCATTTAAAGTGTCAATTGCTAATTTTAAACCATCAAGTGCTTTTGTAATATCATCAATTGTTCTCTTTGATTTATCTAATTTATATATGAACTGTGCTAAGTTAAATTGAACAAATGCAACATTATACTTTAATGATAAGATCATTCTTACTAATTTTAAATCAGTAGCTACTTTTAAGGCCTTTTCTGAATAATCTAATGATTTTAAGAAACTTTCTAATGATTTTTCAGATGTAGCTCTTGCATACCAAACTCTACCAACTAATGATAGATATCTAAAATCTTTTGAATCATCACCATATCTATTTAAAGCAATTTCATAGGATTCAATAGCTTTTGAATACTCTTTATTTTCAACCAAACAATGACCTAAATTTATATAGACTGAAACATCATCAATGGAGTCTCTTATCTTTCTAAATATATTTAATGCAATGGCAGATTTCTTTGTTTCAGCAAATATTATGGCAATACCTTGAGCTGCAAAAATATTATTTGAATCAATAGAGATTGCCTTTTGAAATAATTGAGCTGCTCTAACATATGATTGATTCTTTTTCTCTTGATCGGAATCAGTCTTAACTTTAACCTCTCTTGCAATTGCACAATATAAATTACCTAATGAAATTAATGCATATGTATCATGAGAGTCAAATGTTTCTAATGTTTCCTTATTATGTTTACTTTCAGACTCACCTCTATCTCTCAATGTCTTACCAGATCTCTTTAGATACCAACTGAAAAAGGCACGAATCTCTAAATTGGATGGATTTGAACTTAATAATTCATTCATTTTATTTTCAATATCAGTATTATTTTTAATATCAGATCCAATTATATCTAAGAATAATAATCTGATCTTAGCATAGACATAATGTGGTGATAAATCTAGAACTTTATTATATAATTCAACTGATGACTCAACATCTGAAATTTCTTGTGATCTAGCATAATTATATGATAATGATATATCTAAGTTATCATCAGTGTTATTATCGAGAGCACTCTTAAAGAAAGTTTGTGAAGATTCAGGATTACCCTTAATAAAGTGGAAAACACCTAAATTATTCATAACTTCAACAGGAACTTCATGTCCAGCTTTTTTGATAGTATTAACAGCCTTTGATAAATAGTTCAATGCTAATGTATTGTCCTTATTTTCATATAATCTGGATAAAGTTAGATATGCCGAAATAATAATTGGTTCATTCTTTTCAATAGCTCTTCTAACATATTGATCAAGTGTAGAAATAGCTCTTGCATGATTTTCTTCTTCCTTGGAGTATAATATACCTAATATATAATCTACTTCTAAAACTTTTTGATTATTCTTATAGATTGCTTCTAATAATACCAAGGCATCAGCAATTTCATTCTTTTGTATATGGGTTTGAGTAGTACCTAATTTAGCAACAATTGATTCTGGATTTAGTTTTGATGATTCATTAAAGAATTTAGAGGCTAGATTAAAATCACCTTCTTCATAATATGTTCTTGCTAACCAGAATTTTGCATCTGCTGTTAATGCAGTTTGAATCGTTGGATTTTCCAAAACTTTTAAAGAGACCTCTCTTACACCTTTATAATTTCCAATTGAATAATAATAACTTGCCAACAATAAAAGGGATACTGGATTTTTGTTATCCTGCTGCAACAATTTATTTAATGAATCCAATCCACTTGAATAATTAGAAATGAATTCATCGTCAGAACATGAATTAAATGAACTATCAAACTTGGCCAGCACTAGGAATAGATTAGCTTCTTTATTATTTTGATCTAAATCTAAAGCTCTTGACCATGATTTGATTGCCATTTCTTTATCCTTTAATCTCCAAAAATTTAGACCAATACCTAATCTTGGATCAGGCTTTACTATTGGATTTAGGATCATAGCTTGTTGAAATAATTTCAAACTTTCATTAAAGTTTTTCTTATTGAATAACATCTTTGCCTTACCTATTATACCATAAACATTTGAATTTTCCATATTTAATAAATAATCATATAGACTTAAAGCTACATCATATTGTTTTGTTTGATAAGCTATATCAGCTTGAACAAGATAAGTATCTCTTAATTCTGGATTTAGGTTCAAAGAAGTATTAACAGAATCAGAGGCCATCTTATATAGACCTCTAATTTCATCCTCTGAATTTGATCTTTTCGCCTGCCTTATGTAGAGACACGCTAGGAAAGTATGAAAGATTGCAGCATCTTCACCTTTAAATCTTCTTAAAGCCTCATGAATAACTTGAATGGCTTCATTTATATAACTCTTGGAGACATATACTGAAGCAACAGCAGTCCAATGGCTAGTAGATGCATTTGAAAGTAATTCATAATAGATATTTGGATCTTCTTGGAAATCTTGACCAAAATCTAAACTAACCACTTCTTCATCTCCTAATTTGAAATCAAGTACATAATTGGCATTATCACTGATGTCCTTACTATAATAACTTGCATCACTTATTAATTCAGACATTGCACTTGATAAGAATATTGGATATTGAAATATTAGAAGCGCCTTTAAACAGCAGACTAGTAAACAAAGTGATATCTTTAATTGCCATTTACTTTAATCACTATTTACTTTGAAAATTTCGACAACAAAAAAAAACTATAACTATACATCCGAACATCATTAAATTCACTACGGTAAATTTTGAAGATTTGAAAATAAAAAAGAGGTTACCCGCTTTGAACGTTTTTCATATACAAAAAAAATTTGTTAGGCAGCGATGAGATAGCACTAATATATACTGTATTGTCATTATATAAAAAGTTTTAATAGGAGGAGAAAGTATGGAAGTTGAAACAGTGCCTGTAAATACTGTGGATAATACAAATGTTGATGATATAGATACTATCAAGACTAAAAGAGTTTTCATTGGTGCAATCTCTGCTGCACTGGCTGCTGATAAAGATGACTTTATAACAAGATTATCAAGATTTGGTTCAATATTGAAAGACACAGAAAATTCTAATGATGATGGTCTAGAATTACATGAAAATAAGGTGAGAAATACCTTTTTTGCTTATATAAATATTGACATCTCAGATAAAGAATTTTCTAAATTGAAAACTTCTTTAAATGGTGTTAATTATAAAGGTTCAAAATTAATTATTGATCTAGCAAAAGATAATTATCAAAAGAGATGGGAAGACGAAAAAAAGCATAATTCAGATTCTCATAAGCAATCAAAAATGTTAAAGCATGAATATGAGCATTATATGAGATTAGAGAATATTAATAAAGATTTTATTGATTTAAAACAAGTCATTAAAGGTAGATTAAGAAAGGCTCCAAGAAAAGAGATTAAAAAGATGACTTTAAGAGTAAACTTTAATGGTGATATTAAGACTGTTAGATGTTATAAGACTAAACTATGGGGGGTTGAAAAGAATAAAAATTTAAGAGATCTTGTATATAAATTCAATAATGGTCTATGGAAAGATGGTAATGATCATATAGTAGAGAGATTAAGCCATGAAAATGTTATCAAACAAGTTAGATTAAGCAATGACAATAATGATACATTAATAATAACACAAGTACCAGATTCTGAATATGTAAATGAATTTAGTAAATTGAAACAGCAAATTAGTACCGGAGAAGACTATCAAGAAGATGAAATTGAAGAACATGAAAAGGAAAAGAATAATAAAGTATTGGCCTCCTTATTAAATAAATTTGACTTTGAAAGACCAATGGAGTTTAAAGATGATGAAAATGATGAATATGGACAATCGGATTATGAATATGATAATGCATTTAATGTAAATAGTGATCAAAATGATTCAGATAATGATGATATTCCAAACATTAAATCTAATGATAATTTTAATCTAAATGATTTATTCAAAGGTGAAACAAAGAAGAATCAAAATGTTGTATCATTCGTTGATGATGAAGAGATATATACTCAGAATAACAATGGTCAATATTATAGCGAAAGTGATAACGACGATGATGATCATGAGAAAACAGATAAAAAACAGGATAGAAAAGAATACAAAAATGAAAAAGATAATAGTATAGATGAAGTAGAAGAGGTTGAAGAAATAGATAATAATATTGATGATGATAATAAAGAAGAAGATACTGAGATGGTTGAAGCTTCAGATGAAGATTTCGAATTTATGCCAACATTTGGTGGTAAAGATGATGATGATGATGTAAAATCAGAGTCTAAAGAACAAACGCACTCAACATTAATTGAAGGTACTGTTAGTAATACAGAAACTTTACGTACATTATTCAATTCTAATGATGTTAAAGAATCAAAGAAACCATTCAGATTGATTGAGGAATCTGACGATGATATTGATAAAACAATTGAACCAAATACAAACTTAATAATACCAGAGGTAAATTATAATAATAGTTTAATTAGTAATAAAACCATAAATCAAAAAGGATTATTCTTTCCTCATTTTGATTCTCCTTTCTTAGTTGCACAATCTCAATTAAACAAATTAAATTCTAATGTTGATTTTGGTGATTGGGAAACTTCATTTTGGGATAATAGAAGTGAATGGTCTAAACAATTTAAGAGAAGAAAGAGAGATGTTTTAAGACAATTAAAGAAGAAAAATGCAAAGAATTCAAAGGCATTTGTTTAAAGATATTTTTATATTTATATTACTATTATATAATAAATCTAAAAGTCACATTGTTTACTGTATATACTGATAAAAGATTATTTTAAGCAAATTTAACAAACTTTGTTGCCATTTCAACAGCAGCAGCACCCCAATCTTCACCATGATTATGCATACCTGGTCTTATACCAGCTCTTAATTCTGCTTGTTCTTCAGTTAAACATGTTAATACACCATAGATTACAGGAATATCAATATCATTTTGTAAGTTCATTAAACCATGAGTTGTTGAATCACAAATATATTCAAAATGCATAGTAGAACCTTTAATTAAAGTACCAATTGGAATAATTGCATCTAATTCAATACCTTCAGTTTCAAGTAATCTTTCTGTAAATTTTTTAGATCCAAATGGTAATTCAAATGAACCAGGAACAGTTTCAACGTATATATTTTCTTCTTTAACACCTAATTCAATCATCTTTTTAATAGCACCTTGAACTAATGCATCAATAACAGACTTATTCCAACGAGCATGAATAATACCGATCTTTAAATCAGCACCTATAAAATATTTATTAGTTAGTTTCGAATATCTCTAGACGAAAAAGGGTAATGAATGATCATAATACTATTGACTTAACATACCATTGTAAACTCTATCAGTTTGACCTAATCCTTTAACAGCCATTTTATTGATTTCTTCAATTTCAATTTGATTATATACTAAATTAAAATGATTAAAAAATCAAGCGGTATTATGAAATCATTAGTAAATTCAATTTATAATTTTCCACAATTTTCTCTCAGCCTCACAAATCTTTAGTTAATTATTAAAATAAAATTTAACAAAGAATAACATTATATAGTCTATTAATTACAAACTTTTTGAAAGGAATAAAACATATTTGAAATTATCATCTGAATATGATTTCACCATTTGAAATTGGATCCATCTTGATAAAACTTTTATGAAGAACTTTAGCTATCAAATCTTAAGTGCTTATATATCAAGTCGGGTAACTTGAATTATATTCTTTTTTTTTGTTCAATATTCAGGTGAAAATAGTACATAAAATGTAAGTAAGTCTAAAATAAAGTAATAAAGGAACATATTTTAGTAAATATGATGAATAAGAATTGTGGAATATGAAATAAATATTTTCTTATTCTCCTCTCTCTCTCTCCATATAGAAATTTTTATATTTCTATTAAAAACACCTTCTTAGATAATAATGTCTTATTTTATCTTCTGAAAGTCGGAATTGAACCGGAATTGGGATAAGTTTTTCTGGAAATAATATGGAAATTGAGTGAAAAATGGCTAATTTGATTCCATTATATAAAAGGCGAAAGTAAATGATTTTGTATAATACTAACTGAGTATCCCACTAGGACCTTAAGCAATACACACGATATGAAATTTTATTTATTTTAGATCCACTGGTAAACCACTAAAATAGCATAAAATATTTACTCCCTAAAAAGACAAGCATAAAAGAAAATAGGGATAAAACCACGAATATTGATCAAAAAGATAGCTATTGAAATGAAACTGACTTTTAAACGAAGCCAATCCTCTGTATAATAAGATATAGTACCACCATTGATGAGCAGATGGGCATGGTTTAAAGATATGGCGGTCACAGCGTGGTTTTTCGAGCTAAAAAAATCTGAAATGTGTGAATATCACTATAGTTTAAAGGTTAAACAATTCGGCCGCGTGGTCTAGTGGTATGATACTCGCTTTGGGTGCGAGTGGCCCGGGGTTCAATTCCCCGCTCGGCCCGATTTTTTTCATTTCTCTTTATACTCTATCAAAAAATTAAACTTATAAATAAAGCTTAAATTTCAACAGTTAATTTTTTTTTTGAAGCACGTTTAAAGCAATCGTGGCCATACCAATAAAGTCTCTCTGTAATTTTTTTTTTTTTTTTTAAAGGCAAAAAAAAAATTAAAAAGTAAAATCTCAAAAAAATTTAATGAGTTTATATCAATCTCTATTTTATATTTTATTAAATCTTTTAAAATATTCTAATCTATTTAGCGTGTTAATGAACTTCAATCCGCTATAACTATCTACTCTTATTCCTGGAAAAGAGTGTATTCTTTGCTTCAGATTTCCAAGTCTTTCCCTGCTCAAGTTACTTCAAAGCTAGTCATCTCTTTATATTTCTCAATCTCTGTTTCCCGCTCTCTCTCACTACTCTTTCTAAACAAAGAGAATATTAATCTTGCAATATCTACAAGTTTTACCATATAAAAGAAAGTTCAAGTTGATCTAAACTTGTATTTTTATAAATTCATATGTTTGGTATAACATTTTAGTTTGGCTTTATAAATTCACAGCTAGTACATTTTTGGTACTAATAGATAAAACAGAAGAAGAAACAAAAAAATAAAAACTATTTAGTCTACTCAAAATTTAAAGAAAAAGATAAGATGTCTGATATTGAAAGTCGTCCAGAATCACCAACTCATTCAGTACATTCTCATAATTCAATTAAAACTGAAGGTTTATATGATCATCGTCATCAAGCTGATTCATTACCTATTCGTAGAGGTTCTTCAATTGAAGCTTTACCTCCTCCTGCAATTTCGTTCAACTCTAATCCAACAAGACATGTTTATTTATCAAATGATTCTGATGAAGAAAATGATTTTGCTATTACTGATTCACCTGCATTAATTGCACAACCTGCATTATTCAATATTGGTAGTAGACCTCAACTATCTGCACATGATCCATTATCAAATGTTGCAAATGTTTCAAATGTCTCAAATGTTTCAAATACTAAAGGAAATCCTACTGATCAACAACATGTATTTGTCAAAGGTAATGGTGGTTCATTAGCTGCTGCTGCTAGAAGAGGTCGTTCTAAATCTAGATCACAAAGTCTTAATGAACAAATTAGAACTCTTGTCAATCCAATAACTTCATCTACTCATCATCAAGGTACATCTAGTTCTAATAATTCACCTGTTATGCAAGCAATACCACAATCTATTCCTGTTCAAAATATATCATCATCAACAACAGCATCAGCACCAGCATCAAATAAAAAGAAAAATCATTCTCTAACTTCAAATTCTCCCGTAATTAATCCAATGCAACCTGTTCAAAAGATTCTTTCAAGAACTTCTGTTAGATCCATTGATAATGAAAATATGGAATTTCGTCGTCGTTTTACAAAGGCTTCCATTGATAGTGATGCTGATTCTCATGCTTCAAGAGAATCTCAAGAAACTGAAGAAGATGTTTGTTTCCCAATGGTACCTGAACATATTAAGATAAATGGTATTGATTTTGATGAAATTGATGAATTTATTCAAGAATCAAGAGAAGAAACTGCTGCATTAGTAAAAGAACAGATTTTAAATCTATCAACAGATTCTTCATCAAGTAATAATGGTAAAGATTTTGGTAATAAAACTTCAAATAATAACTTTCTAAGATATACACCAAAAGAACATAAAGATACTGCATCAGTTCAAGGTGTTTCATTTGGTAATAATAAAGTTGAAGGTGAAGAATTTGCACCAGATAGATTCAGTTTCTTTTGTTCAGAATCTGATGAAACTACACATGCTCCAGATATTCAATCATTAGTTGAAGCAAATCAAAGTTTTAAAGATTTATTTAGAAATGGTAAACCAACTTGGTGGTTGGATTGTATTTGTCCAACTGATGCTGAAATGAAAGTTTTAGCTAAAGCTTTTGGTATCCATCCTTTAACTGCAGAAGATATTAGAATGCAAGAGACTCGTGAAAAAGTAGAACTATTCAGAAATTATTATTTTGTTTGTTTCCATACTTTTGAAAGTGATAAGGAAAGTGAAGAATTTTTAGAACCAATTAATGTCTATATTGTTGTTTTCCGTAATGGTGTCTTAACTTTCCATTTTGCTCCAATATCTCATGCTGTTAATGTTAGAAGACGTGTTAGACAACTACGTGATTATGTTGATGTATCGGCAGATTGGTTATGTTATGCTCTTATTGATGACATTACGGATAGTTTTGCTCCTGTTATTCATGCAATTGAATATGAAGCAGACGCTATTGAAGATTCAGTATTTCTTACTAGAGAAATGGATTTTAGTCATATGCTACAAAGAATTGGTCAATCAAGAAGAAAAGTTATGACTTTAATGAGATTATTATCAGGTAAGGCTGATGTTATTAAAATGTTTGCCAAGAGATGTCAAGATGAAGCTTTAAGTAGTAGTGGTGGTAATGGAGTTGGTCCAAGTTTAAGTTCACATATTAATTTAGCAAGCCTTTCGGGTAATCAAACACCTTCAAATTCTGCTAGTATTAATAGTTCCTATCCAACTACTCAAGCTCAACCTCGTGGTGATATTGCTCTATATCTTGGTGATATTCAGGATCATATTGTTACAATGTTTCAAAATTTATTAGCCTATGAAAAGATTTTTTCAAGATCTCATTCTAATTATCTTGCACAATTACAAGTTGAATCATTTAATTCTAATAATAAAGTTACAGAAATGTTATCTAAAGTTACATTAATTGGTACAATATTAGTTCCATTGAATTTAATTACTGGTCTATTTGGTATGAATGTTAAGATTCCTGGTCAAGATGGTTCAAATCTTGGTTGGTTCTTTGGTATTATTGGAGTTATTTTATTATTAGTTGTTGTATTTTCTG
>JAJMFI010000002.1:92214-120175 GCA_030574595.1 Ruyongia chambardii
AATTGGTGGTTAACTAGAAGAAGTAGAGATGATGATCCTGAACGTAGTGGGGTTAAATCAATTTTAAGTTTTGGTAGAAAATCATTTGGTACAAATAATAATAGAGATGGTAATGACAATCAACATAATTTAAGATCAAATAGATCAATTGTTAGTTACAATCGTTATGATTAAAAATTGTTACCTATGTACCCTGTCTTATTATTTAAAGTGTCAAAGTATTTATTTATAGAATATGATAATAATTGTTTAATATTTGAATGTAATATATTATAGAATTTTTTTTTAATAAACAATTGAATTTATGTAGATTTGTAATTTATAGTCATTAATAAATCATGAACAAAAAAATTATCTATATATACAGATATTATATGATATAAGATTATTCAACAACTGATTTAGTTTTGGATTTTTTATTATTCTTGTTTTTCAAACTTTTTATATCATTTTTAATCTTTATATCACTACCATCTTCATCAATTTCTATTTTAGGACCAGATTCATTACGGAAAACTTTCTTTCTCCATTCCTTTATATATCTTGATTTACCTAATTTTCTTCTATCTTTAACCCTTTGTTCTTTTGTTCTATATGGAGCTAATTTTTTTAAACCAGCAAATTCATTTAATTGTGAATCATCAGCTAAGATGATTTCTCTTGTAGTTAAACCATAAGTCTCTGGTGAGACTTCACGATATTTGAAAGTATTACCTTTATTCTTTGAACGACCTTCTCTTTCTTCTTCTACTTGATCAACAATCTTTAACTTATTAGCCTCTACACTTTTGGTGGCTAATTCTTTTAATTTTTTCTTTTCCTTTTTCAAATCTTGTTTATCCTTCTTTGATTTCTTATTTGGTTTTTCTTCTTCATCCTCATTATCATGATTTTGATCTTCAATTTCATTATCATTTTCATTTTCATCTTCATTCTTTGAAGATTTAAAACCTTTCATTATTTCATCATCATCAGACCAAGTTGGTTTTATATTTTGATCATCATAAAATTCTTCATTAAATATTTCTTGTAATAGATTATCCCATTGAGAATCATTAAAATCTTGATCTAATAATGAATCCGTTAATTTTTTAACCATATCATCGGTTAAATCAGCACCATATTCTTTTTTAACTTGTTCTAAGATATCAGTTAATTTATTGATCTTTTCATTTTTCTTTTTATTTATAGCTTTCTCTAATTCATTCTTTTCTTTATTCTTTTCCTCTCTTTCAACATCTCTCTTTCTCTTACGAGAATTTGTCTTATCTCTTCTAACAGTTGCTTGATTTCTTGCATAACTAATAATTTCAGCAGAATTTGGATCTTCATATCTAAAATTATAGGCATGTTCGAATTTTTCTGCAGCATCATCAAATTCAACGTCATCTTCACCTTGACGATCTAAATCAATAACTTTATCACCATCCTTTGGAATCCAAGCATGTTGATTTGCAAATTCTAATAAGAAATTTTCTTCATCTTTATCAGGATTTGGTAAAGTACTAATAGGTGCTGAATTGGCACCGCTTCCAAAAGTTTGAACAACAGGATCCTTCTTTTTCAAAAAATCATCATCTGAATCATCATTTGAATCAGAATCATTACTATTATTATTATTATTATTATTATTATTCCCCTCTGTTTGATTAAAAGCATTTTTAATTTCAGATAAGATTTCATCTCTTTCTTCTCTCTTTTCTTGATCATAGGTCTTTAATGGTGAGAAGTTATTATTATCTTCGTAATTATTATTATTTTCATCATCTTCTTCATCATATTCAGCACCAGTATTACCAGCTAATAGATTCATTCTATGATAATCTTTCAAATATATTGGTTTTTGCTTTTCAGATTTAATATAGGTAGAATTAGATAAATTTTCTGGATCATTAAAGAATTTAACCTTTGGATCAAATAGAGATTTATCTCCAGATTTAATTGCATTTAATACTTTATTAATACCATCATCAATATCTTCAGTTACTAAGTCACCAAAGTCATCTTCATCCTCACTTGATGAAGATTCAGATTCAGAAGCGAATTCTTCTTGAACCTGTTCTAATACAGCTGCATCAGCATTTTTCAGTAATTGTTCTTGTTTCTTTTGAGCCTCCTCTTCATCACGAGCTCTTTTGGAGGCAGATTTCTTTCTAGCCATTGAATTAAAGATTTATTAATGTTTATACTTAACTAATCAATATAATGTTCAATAGTACTAATACTGCTTACTATACTTACGCTTACTATATAGACTATATAGAAAAATTTTTTTTTTTTAAAAAGAAAAAAAAATCTGTTGGGGTTACCCGCAGCGATGAGCTATTAGATAACTAAAATTATAAAAATAATATCATTGTGTATATTCCTATTTTTAATTTAGATATCTTAAAACCCCATTAATGTACTATACTATATCATATATATAAATATTCTTATTAAGTTTCAAAGAAACTTACTTTGAAATTGATTGATAATATAGTTGTACTTATTAATCTACATATATATGCTTATTCATTCTCATTTTTGTGGCATTATATTTACATATATTTATATTGTATATAAAATATTATACAATAAATATTGAATATCTAAAAAGATTAAACAAATATTATTAACTTTAATATATATACTATTCATACAATAGAAGAATTATTTATCAATGTTATCCGGTAATTATAAATTAAGAGAATCTAAAAGAAGTAAATTACTTACATATGATCTATCATCATTCACATCACAATCATCATTCACATCACAATCATCATTATCATCATCATCATCATTACCTGGTCGAATTAATAAATTATCCGAGGAAACTCAATTAGTCTATGATGATAACAGTAGTAATGATAATAATAGTAATGTAATAATGAATATAAGTAATCAAACAGATAATAACCAAATAAAGAATCAAATTGATAATCATATTCAAACTAATAATAATTCATTATTAAATATGAATTGTTATTCAAATGATATAAATAAAGATCAATTAATAAGAAATTATAATAGATTAAAGAAACAATTAAATTCAAATACTTTAATTTATAGATATGAATCAATAATTAATAAAGAAATATTTATAATTGAAGAGAGAGATAGATTACTCTATGGTTTATCCAAGAGTTTCCCTGAACCAGTTTGGATTCAAATAAATACAGATCAATTAAAACAACAACAACATCATCATCAACAACATTTAGATAATGAGCAATATGATGATTACATAGATCATATTAATGGTTTAATATGATTATATACTTAGTATATACTACTTAATATATGAATAATATATGATTAATAAAGTAAAAAACAGTACTATACCGTATTTACGATTAATTCCGTCAGTTACACGGATTTAACTACAAATTGTGGGGAAATGAAATTTTCAACAAAAAAAAAAATTAAAAAATTAAAAATTTAAAATTAAACAAATTAAAAGTAAAAACCCACAAAAGATATTAACAATTGACAATGACCATTTTATTAACGTGCTCAAATTAATTGTTAAAGATTAAGTGTTGTTAAGATGGAGATAATTGATTATAGTCATTAATTATATATTAAATATTCAAGTATAAATACTTACTATTTTTCCCTCTCTCATCATGATATACTTATATCAAATATCTACAACTAACAACAAGTAGAAACATACACATTCAATAAGACTTACAAAGCAATCATGCCAATTAGAACTAATTCATCTTCATTTTCAAATAAAACAATCTCTAATTTAAAACAATTAATTGATGATTCTGTAAAGGATCCAAAATTAGATATTCCTGGAGTATCTGTTGCTATTACTAATTCAAAAGGTGATGATTTATTTTCATATGCATCAGGTTATACTGGTGCTGATGCAATTGAAAAGATTACAACTGATTCAATATTTTGGATTGCAAGTTGTACAAAACTTTTAGCTTCAATTGCTGTTTTACAATTAGTTGAAGAAGGTAAAGTTTCATTAGATTCTGAAGATGAAATTATTAAATTATTACCTGAATTAACAAATTTACCAATTGTTTCCATTGATTCAAATGATTCAAATTCAATTAAATTATCACCAAAGAAGAATAAGATTACACTGAGACATTTATTATCTCATACAAGTGGACTTGGTTATTCATTCTTTTCTGAAACTTTAAAGAAATATACAACTTTTTTCAATATTGATGAATTTGATGTTAGTACTGAACGTGAAGTATTATTACCATTATTATTTGAACCTGGTAGTAATTGGGAATATGGTGTTGGTATTGATTGGGCAGGTGTTTTACTTCAAAGAGTTACAGGTATTCAATTAGGTGATTATATTCAACAAAATATTTTAGAACCATTAGGTGTTGAAGAATCAGGTATGGAACCAAATTCAAAATTAAGATCAAAATTTGTTAAGATGAATTATAGAGATCCAAATGGTAAATTATCAACTCAAGATCATGTTTATAAGAAAGTTATTAATGGTGATTATAAACAAATTTTCCATTCTGGTGGTGCAGGTGTATTTTCAAAGCCTAAAGAATATATTAAAGTTCTCGCAACTTTATTAAATAATGGTAAATCACCAATTAATGGTAATCAAATATTAAAAAGGGAAACTGTTGATTTAATGTTTACAAATCAAATTGAAAATTTCCCAAATTTTGGTAGGAATTCAATTAAGACTGCAGATGCAAAATTAAGTAATGATATTTCTGAATTATATCCACAAGGTGATTTACCACAGGGTTGGGGTCTTTCAATGTTTTTAAATTTACATGAAACTGCCACTGGGCGTGGTAATAATTCTGGTTGGTGGTGTGGATTGGCAAACCTATTTTGGTGGGTTGATAGAGAAAATGATATTGCTGGATTTGTTGGTGCTCAAATATTACCATTTGCTGATGCAAAAGTTATGACACTATGGGCAAATGTTGAAATGGAAATTTATAAAAATAAAACTATTTCCTCTTAATCTTAATTAGTTTGATAATGACTGGATTCATGTCTTCTATAATTTATTCTTTCAATATATTCTTGATACTTATATGATTGTATATATTACAAATGTATGCTACTCATTTAATAAAATATATTCTCTTCTATATTCAAATGAAAGTTAATAATTATCTGCTACGTGTTTATATAGATGATAAGCTAATGTTTTATCACCAGGAATTCCAATTGGTTCAATACCATTTCTAATTACACATACTTCATCTTCAATACCATTCTTAATCAATTCTTTTAATTTTGAAATTTCAAACCATTTACAACTTGTTAATTCATTATCAAATCCAGTATTAATATTTGATGATTTATTTGCAATTGCTAAACAACCAATCATAATATTTGTTGGAAATGGCCAAGGTTGAGTCTTAATCATTTGAACATTTGAAATATTTAGACCAGTCTCTTCAAATACTTCTCTCTTTACAGCATTTTCAATTGTTTCAGATGGTTCAATAAATCCTGCAACATGAGTATACATACCTTTTGGAAATCTATTATTTCTAGTGATTAATACTTTATCCCTTGAATGATTAATTATAGTTGTAATTAAGACAGGATCTAATCTTGGGAATGAAATATTATTAATAAACTTATTACTTGAACAATCCAAATTTAAACATTTTAATTCACAACCTAAATTAATTGGAATTAATCTATTTGAACAATTTGTACAATATTTTGTATTTATTAACCAATTTAGATACATCTTTGCATGAGAGAAATAACCACCATCAATTTCATTAAGATGATTTGTAATTGATTCTCTTGTATCTAATTCTAATAAAGCTTTTCCATCTACTAATAGTTGATTCTTTAATGATTCATGTTGACCAATCTCTAATGCAAAATATGGAATTCCGGAGATTGATGTATTATTATAGTTGAACTTAAAATCAAATGAAGACTTAGTCGTAGAAGAAGAAGATTCATCAATACCCATGAATGTTAATAATGGATATTTCAATATATCAATTGATTTAATATTACTCAATTCTAACCATTCATCAATCAACTTTTGATTCTCTTTATTTAATTGTTTATATGAAACCTTTAATATACCATTTGATTCTTCATTATTATTATTATTATTATCACAATATGGATTTAAATTATTTAAAATTATAAAATTTGAATGTTTAATTATTTCTTTACCAAATTCTTTATTAGTTCTTAAATATGATAATCTATTTAAATGATTTGTACCAAAATAAATTGTTCTCTTATTTAGATTTAATGGACTCTTTATCAAATTTTTTACAAATATAGAAGAACGACTGAACATCTTTTAACTTAATTCTTCATACAATTCTTCATACAATTCTCCATACAATTGAATTCAGTGCAAGTCAATACAATATAATACAATTCAGTATAACCAATGGATCTGAATGTATACTTAGATAACTAATAGTTCTAATTGATGTTATAGTAAGTCATTACTTAATATAATTTTAAAAAGTGGGAAATTTTGACGGTGTTTTAAACTGTTTACATTTTTATTCGTAATCCGTACTCCAATTTTTTAACTATTAATGACTTTAAATTAATACTAACTATATATTATTCTCTTCTATTATACATAGATATATAGTAGATATGATGGTATCAGATAGAATAGTAAAGAATTATAATGTGATTTTGGATCTTAACGTACCATGAATATTTGGTAAATGTATCTTAAATAGTGAACCACCTCTATCTGGTCCATTATAATTAATTTGTTCTTCTATATTATCAAGATGAAGATGAGCAGTAGTAATATATAATTGATCTAATGATTTACCTCCAAATATACAACAACTAATACGATTTGCCAATGGAATTTTAATAGTTTCAATTAATTTCCCATCTTTATTAAAATGTAATATTGAATTTGAACTCCAAACTGCAATATATAATTCATCTTTATCATTTAATGTATGACCATCAGGTTCTGGTGATGATAAATTTGGTAATATCTCTCTCATATTAATAAATGATCTCTTATTAGTTAATTCACCATTAATAAAATCAAATTTATAAATTGTAAAATCTAAACTTGATGTCCAATAACAAATTTTACCATCTTTAGACCAACTTATACCATTTGAAATTAATACATTATTAATCATTTCTTTAATTTCACCAGTCTTTGTATTAATCTTAATTAATTTACCATCCTTATTGGGACCAACATTAAAATTACCCATTAAACCTTGCCATATATTACCATCAGGATCAATATTACCATCATTTGATCTTAATTTAAATTCTTTATAATATTTAGATGGATATCTATATTTAACATTTGATTCTCTTGTCAATAAATTATATTGAAATATTCCAGTTTCTTCACCTAATAGAACTATATTATCATCTGTTGTTAAATATATAACACCGATTGATTCAAATTGTTCAAATATTTCATGATTATAATCATGATTATTATCGTCTTCTGTTTCATTTGGTAATTGAATTCTATGAAATTGTTTTGCAATAATATCAACCCATAATAAGGTATTATTACTTGGATTATAAGTTGGACCTTCAAATAGTCTTCCCCTTATATTAAGAAATGGTTCATTAATAGCTTTAATTAAACTCATTATATGCTCTATATGTTCTATATAGTAATAAATATCAATAAGTAAAAGCAATAATCTTAATAGTTATTAAAAGTACTTTAAACAAAGAAGGTAATCGATGATGATCATTATTTATTTATTTATTGACTGATTATGTAATATCTTACTAATGTTTTAATGTATCACACAAACTACGGGATTCTATACTCCGTAAATCGAGCTCGCGTGGCGTAATGGCAACGCGTCTGACTTCTAATTTATTAATCGTAATATAAGTCATCAGAAGATTCTGGGTTCGACCCCCAGCGTGAGTGCTCTATTTATCTTTTTTTTAATTTTTACTTGTCTTTGTTTAAATCAAATTGTAATTAATATATTTACTTTTTGAATTAAGTAAACCATTATAATTATAGTTGATACATCAGTAAAGAGAATAATGTCTAATTATTCATATCTTGATGATATAGTAAGTTTATCAGTCGTTATATCAATACTTGTGAATTTAACTAACAATTCGAAAATTATTTATATTAATAAAGGATCCAAATGCAAAGGAAGTCTATGAAACAAGTGATGTAGAATCAGAATCAGAGATCATAGATTCAACATCAGATAATAACGGTGAGAAGAAGAAGAAAAATAGAGATTCAATTACTGAACTAACGGTAGATATAGAGTATAGTAGATCTATATTTGAAAAGCAATATGTTAAGAGTGATATAACAGATTTTAGTGATAGAATTGATAAGATTGAACAAAATAGTTATCAAACTTATTCAATTAAGGAAACAACACAGAATAAATTAAATAGAATACGAAATGAATTACAAGATTTAGAATTAGAAATTGAAGATGAACAATCTTTAGAAAGATTTGATGAATTAAAAAGTTTGAAAAATATATTGGAAAGATTATGTTCAAAGAGTAAAGATAAAAAAGTTGATCTTAATATTGATATAAATTCTTCTTCATCAAATTCAACAATTACAACTGATAGATCAAATATGTATCCATCAAATCAAGAATCTTCTTTAGATCCAAATATAATCAAAGAATTGGAAGATAGATTATTTAGAATGGAAAAATCAGTTGGTCTTGATTTAATAGATCTTAGTAAAGATTCATCAAATAAATCAATTCAATCATCAATAAATGATCTATATAGAAAGATTAAACTATTGACAAATGATTCCGAATCATTAACAAAGATAAATACAATAATTGATGATATTAATGCTAATTATGAATCTAATAAGAGACAATTATTAAATTCATTAATTCCTTCAACACAAAAATTAAACATTGAAATTAATAATAATAATGATAATGATGAAGAAATTGAAAAGATTAATGAAATATTTACAAGGTTTAAAAATTTAGAAAAATTTGAATATGATCTTCCATTAATAATCAAGAGATTAAAATCTTTAAATGAATTACAAATTAGATTATCTAATACTGTTCAATTTATTGAAAATATGGATAATGATATATCAGAGATGAAAGATGATTTTAATCATTGGGAAAATTCTTTAACAATAATGGAAGAAAAATTAAAAGTTATGAATAATGTCTTTGAACAGAATAAGATTAATATATTAGCAAAGATTGATAAAGAGGAAAATAATAAGCTATAATTAAATACTACTAATTGGGAAATAAGGAAACTAATACTTATATTTCATATTCATCAGTACAATTTCATATTACTATACTTTGAAATCGATTCATCAACTAAATAATCATGACTGGATACCATTGTTTCAATATTTACCCATAGAGATCCCATATAATTATAAATTGATTTTTGTCTCTTATTAAATTCAATAATTGATCCAGTATCCTTACCAAACTTTTGTAATTCAGAATTAAAAATGGCACATGTTAAACTTCCTTGACAAAGATCTGTTTGTTGCCAATTTATATCCATATCTTTATAACTTTGCTTTTCAAATTTTTCATTGTAATATTCATCCATTGTTGGTGGTATTAATATTGCTTCAATATTTATCTTATTTTGATAATTATTTAGACCTAATTCAAGGTTTGGATGATTTGAAATGAATTTACTCTTCTTATCCTTTTCTAAAGAGTTAAAATATCTACAATGATAAAATCCTGCATTCATATGAATTAATTCTCCATTATAGATATGAGCATTCCTAGTGCTGCAAATTTCATAGGTATCAGTATCACTATTCTGTAGTTTTGATAATTCACCAATTGCTCCTGCTGGTATTGGATTAAAAGTATATTCATCATTACCAGAAATTGCTTGTGATAACCAAAATAGTTCTTTATCACCAAATACCTTTTTATTAACAGCTCTCCAAGATAATAAATTTAATGCCTGTAATAAACCAGGATAATGATCCTTCTTATTAAACACTATAGCAGAAGTATCGGCAACATTAGCAAAACCATCAACATATCTATTATAACCAGGTTCTTTAAAATTAGATACTTTTGTTCTAAATGCTAATCTTTCATCATCTATTGTTAATAATTTTCTAAAGAATTCAATATCTGTTGGTGTAGATCTAGCATATGTTTCCTTATTCTTGAAAAAGAATAATCCCTTCTCCTTATATTCCTTAATATCAAAGTATTTTGATGGATTCATAAATGGAACAACATCTGGATCTAAATATAAAGCCTCTTCAAAAGTGGAAAATGCCAATGCTAAAAATTTCATAGCGAATGGTGTTGAATAAAATTTCTTATATGGTATAGCAATTAAAGGATCAATATCAATAAAGCTTAAATCTTGTATTGGGAAGGAAGAATATTTTAATGGATCAAAACTTTCATCAAATTGAAAATTTGATTTAAATATAGAATCATCCTTTATAATATTGATAATATCTAATCTTGCAATTCTTTCTAAATCTTTAATTAGTTCCTTATCAAAATCACCCTTATATACAATTTGAATCGGTAGTGTATTACCTAAGAATCTTAGCATTATGATTAATGAACTTAGGAATGAATATTGAGTAGGAAATGCACTTATAACAATACCTTTACCTTGTGAAAATTGATAAAAATTTTGAAATAGACATGTATTCTTTTCACCTTCATCCCAATATTGAAACATTCCTGAACCATCCATTGAATAATGCATAACTGGATAAGCAGAGATCCATGGGAATAATACAGTTTGTATTTCAAAGCATTCATCTTTATTATTTCTAACACCAACAGGTTTTGTATAACAATTGGCAAAGACTCTAGTTTGAATTGTTTGATCTATTAGAAGTTGCATCCAATTATCCATTTCCTTTTCATATACTTCATATTCACCATACCATATATTTAATTGATTCTTTGTATATGAATTCAATCTATATCCAGGTTTTTTCTTAAGAAATTCCTCTAATGTTACATCTAAGGAATCTGTTGTATTATAAAGTGTTTGAGTATAATTAACTGAATAAACATACTGACCCAACCAAATTTTACAATTTTCACTTAACTGTCTATTTGATTGAATCATCTTAGCTATATCTTCAGCCTCTAATACCGTTACCAATGTAGTAGCAGAATAACACATTATTGCGACCAATATTAGGAATATCACTATTACTGTCTTAACTCGTAGTTGTTTTCTTCTTGGTTGATATTTCTTCACCACCATTTTATTGATATTATTATTGATAAGATTGTTGATATAGTAGTTTATAAAAGAATATAAGTATGCTAGTGATCTTTAATATTGATAGTAATATACTTCAAATGTAAGTAAAGAAAGGATCTTAGCAAATTATATGATTAAAATTATGGGTGGTGATTAACAGTTGAAAGGTGAGTATTAATGGTTGAATAAAAAAGTTACCTAGATCGTAAAACCGTAATGAATGATATTACAGCTGGGTATAAACCAATATATGAATAGCTTCTAGTTATACAAGCCAGTGAGGAGTCTAAAGACAGAGTTGGATATAGAAATGTTTATGCTTTAATGGACACACTACTTTAGTCTACTTAGTTTTCTTTAGTTAATTCTACTATTTTGTTTAAAAAAGCTGAGATATCGGCAATATAAATAAGTAGGTGTAAATTTTAGCGTACTTTAAAGAAGAGTAACAGGAAGAAAATATGTTTCGCGAGTAAGCTATTGTTCAATGCACTAATTCCTAGATCTTGTGACTTCAGGTAGCTTAGCAGTAATTGTTTGAAACTTGGCTTGCGTACGGCTACACACTGTCCTACATAAGATGATTAACAAAGCTTTCGTAGAACTAGTAATGCAATTAATCACTAAGTATGTATAGAGCAAAAACTATATAGACAACTCTTCCTCTTCTTCAGATTCATCACTCAGATCAGAGATATCTTCATCTAGTGGGTCTACATAATCCTGGGGATCTCTTCCAAACCCTAACTTGACCAATTCCCATGATCTAATATCACTTGAATCTCCACCTCCAGTGATCGTTCTAATAATCTTCAGCTTCGATTCATCCGATTTTTCATTAAAGCTAACCTTTTTTAACTCATATTCTGGAATTTCAAAAGAATGCCCCACTGACATACCAACTCTAACCAAAGTTTCAATTCTTTCATTAGAATTATTGATTAGGTCACTATCAAACTGCATAATACCTTGCTTAAACAATACTAATATTGTTGATCCACCAAATTTAAAATAACCTAACTCATCGGCTCGATTAATTTCATCACCTGCCTCAACTGATAAAACAATAGAACCTACCATCATGGCACCAACTGCAATGACGTACACTGTTCCAAATTCTTTAGTATCAATTGGAATAATCATACGAACGTTATCACCAAATACATCTAAGTCAGATCTAATAGCCATAGGATTAACTGTATAGTATTCCCCCTGTATAAATACAGGTTGACCAACAATACCATTAACCGGTGAATGAAATCTATGATAATCTTGAGGTGCTAATCTGAATATACCTATACTACAGTTTTGATATTCTTGAAACTTTGATTCATCCTTCCCACTAATTCCCAAAAGTTTATTGATTGAGAATTGTTTACCCTTGATCCATATTTTGGTGGCTCTTGAAATACTATTAAATGTGGTACATCTTGAATCTGCAGGTGATAAGATAATCTTTGGATCATTAGACTCTGGAATTCTTGAATTGGGTTTTAATTTTCTATAGAAGAAATCATTAAAACTAATATAATCCTTCGGTTCATATTCACTCATATCTAATTTATGAAACTTTATAAATGAATCAATATCTTTAATTGATGATACTGAGTCAAATCTGATACCTTGTTTAATTGAAAGATTTTTCAATAATGTTCTCATTTTCTTTCTATCGGCACCTTTACCCTTATAAAGTAATCGAATACCCAATCTAACATATAATGCCATCTTTTCCTCCAAGATAAACCCTGTTAATCTATCTTGAACAAGAATGTTTGCATTGTTCTTACCTAGTGCATATTTACCATATGCTACTTTGATTAATACTTTGGAATACCATCTCTTTGAAGCTAGACCTGCCGTTTCATAACTCTTTAGTTTATTAACACTTTCTAAACAAGTTGAAATATGAATTATCATATCAGCTTCATGAATTCTTGTTCTCTTTTTACTACAAATTGGACATCTTTTCAAAAGTAAAATGTTCAAATCATTTTGTCTTTGAATCTGATATAATGTATCAATGACTTCTTGTCTTGATAAAGAATCAACCATTGTTTTATTAGTCCTTTCATAAAATAATGATAATAATTCTGAAATGTTTAGATTTTCCAATAAAAGTTCTAATTGAATAACATCTATTTGTTCACCATAGCTCTTGACAATGGAAGGAATTAATTCTGCTTGCAATGTTTGATATGTCTTACATTTGATCTTAAATTTTAAAATTGGGTTATAAGTATCTGAATCACCTTGATGAAGTTTTAAAGGTAAAGAATAAGCCTTTATACCATCATCACCATATCCCTTTGAATGGAAACAATCACTGATAGGTATTGAGCCAATACACACTGGATCATGAAATGATATATGATCTTTATCAAATATGTTGAATATTAAATCAAAATTTTGTTCATTTGACATTATTTCAAATGCTAATTTTTGATTAAAAATGGGAGAAAGAGTTTTCCTTCTCCATGAAGTTCTAAATGATTTTTTACCAAATGATATAACAACAAATGGGTCCATATCAAAACCTTTATATGGCACTATGCTTTTAAATGGTGGTAATCCAGATGCAGAAATGATTTCTAAGAATGCAACACCTATAACTCTTATATTGCTTTCTACTATTCTTCTGGAGGAAAAATTATTTTCTGAACTCAATGCACTATCCGATAGATCACTAACGCTTGCATTGAAATTACTATTACTAGAATCAGTAATATCACTGGAGAGAGGAGGTGTTGAAGTGCCGCTAGATGTTTCTGGAGGCAACAATGTATTTCCTCTTGTAAAGATTAATGAACGCCTTGAACTACCCTTTAATGAGGAATCACTAATGTTCAAACGTTCTATATGGGCTGCAGTTGAACCCTTCTTTGAATCCGCCATGGTATTGTTACCTTTATAAATATCACTAAGTGCGGGTAAACCTTCGTCATCATTGTCATTGTAATCATCTTCTTCATCATCATCATCACTAATTATCAGTTCTGATTCCAAGTCATTTTCAATATCATCATAAAAGTCCTGATCATTGATTTTAATATATTTTTGAATTTCTTGCTTTGAAACAGTGCTCTTTTGCCAATTTTTAAAATCTTGAATTATATCAACATTTTTCACCAGAGATTTTAATTCAAAGCTCAACTTTATGGATCCAGTGACAAAAGTATTTTCAACATTAGAGGAATGTAACTTATACCAAGCTGGTGCTAATTTAAGAACATTAATATTATCATGATCATCAGATTTAAAAATATCAAGGATGGATAATCGTAATTCACCAAGATATATTGAATATCTCTTATGTCTATCATATATCTTGATCACTATAATGGGTAGAATTACACATGAAATTTCCTTGCTTTCCAATTTAAATTCCACAAATTGATTCCATTCAGGATTACCATCACTATTTTTAGCTCTTGAAAGGGATTTCGATTGATTATTGAAGATGAGATCAGCAGTCTATGGGTTTTATTATATGGTTAGTATTGATCTGAAACAATAAATGGATTACATATATAGTATGGAATCATACGTACTAGATGGACTGATTTGGATTTGGAGTCCTTATGAAGTATATCCCTTCCCTTGTTCAAATTAGAGTTTGTTAACCGTTAGTATATAAATGTGACAAATAGAGAGAATAATGACAGTTCACTTACCTCCAATACGCCCACTCTAAGTGCAGTTGTACTTCTAACCTTCTTTCTCTTGATCCTTTTCGGAATCCTCATCCTAACCATCTTTGCAAAGTATCAATTGGGACAGATAAAGACGTAAAGAGATCTAAGAGGCTTCTTGTTGTACTTAGTCTGATTTGAATAACAAACTAAAGTGCTTATATTTGGTGTTTGGATGTGATGCGATGGATTTGATTTGATTTTTGATTTGTTGTTCAGAAATGAAAGAGAGAATCAAAAGAAGAGAAGAAAAGAGAAGAAAAAAGAAGAGATAGTACATAAAAAGAAACTAACATTCATCTGTTATTGATACTGGTATACATATTGTAATATGATTGATCAGTTTCTAGTTGTTTCTGCCTCTGGTATAGTACTATATAAATATGCACCAAGAAAGATCTCTGATAACGTTGTTAATTCACTTATCTCTGATGTATTCATCTCTGATAATTCTTTGAGTTTAAATTCTGAGGAAGGTGTTGAAACTTACAACTACACAAACTTTACATTAAAGTATATCAGAATAAATAATCCTAAATTGATTGTGGTAGCAATATATTCATCACTTACCCCATTGAAATACTCAGACTCCTTGGTGGATATTTCATCAACTTTGTTTATGGAACTATTCGCTGATCAATTGTTAATTAACATTGAAAATGAAAACTATTTATTGAATGATTTAGAAGATGAATCAGCTAAATTTGACAAATATTTTAAGGTCAAGCTAGATGAATTTGAAAACTCCAATACTTTACAACAGGATCCAGTATCCAAACCAATAGTGGAAAAGACTAAAGAAATTTCAAAATCAAATAAAAGTAATACAAATGGTAAGAAATTACGTAAATGGGCAGATGATGGTTCTGCTATTGATTATGATTCCTCAACTCCCTTAGACTTTACCAATGGTCAAACAGTCGATGATTCAAGTATTCAACAAGATATGATTAATAATATAGATACTGGAAATTATGGGAATACTGATAAAAAGGGTAGATTCTTAATTAAAGATCTAAATGATGAAATTGACGAAATCTTGAAAAATTCAAAGAGAAAAGAAGAAAAGAAAGAGCAATTTGCATTTTTTAAAAAATATACTGGTGGTAAAACAATTACGCCTGAAGATATTAAATCAACATTGGTTAATCTACAAAATCATTTGATAAAGAAAAATGTGGCTCCAGAAGTAGCTTCACATCTAACTCTAAGTGTTGAGAAGGCACTTGTTGGATCTAAAACTAAAAGTTGGACAAGTATAGAGACAACTGCTAAAGAAGCACTTGCTAAAGCACTTACAAAGATCCTAACTCCTGGTACATCTGTTAATCTATTAGAAGATATAAAGTCAAATCCTAAACCATATGTTATCTCTGTTGTCGGTGTTAATGGTGTTGGTAAATCAACAAATCTTTCCAAACTAGCGTTTTGGTTATTACAAAATAATTTCAAAGTATTAATTGTTGCCTGTGATACTTTCAGATCTGGTGCAGTTGAACAATTAAAAGTTCATGTTAATAATTTAAAAAAGGCTACCGATATGGAAAATAAAATTGAATTATTTGAAGGTGGATATGGAGGCTCTGATTTAGTAGCTAAGATTGCGAAAAATGCTATTGATTATGCTAGTAAGAATCAATTTGATATTGTACTAATGGATACTGCTGGTAGAAGACATAATGATGCTAGATTAATGGCTCCATTGGCATCATTTGCTAAAGCTGCTAATCCAAATAAAATTATAATGGTTGGTGAAGCCTTAGTTGGTACAGATTCAGTTCAACAAGCTAAAAACTTTAACAACGCATTTGGTGGTGGTCGTACATTAGATTTCTTTATTATAAGTAAATGTGATACAGTTGGTGATCTTATCGGTACCATGGTTAATATGGTCTATGCCACTAATATCCCAATTTTATTCGTTGGTGTTGGTCAAACTTATACTGATTTACGTACTTTGAGTGTTGAATGGGCCGTTAATATCTTGATGACCTGATGTGTGTATTTGAATTGCATTATGTATGGACATAAATCATTGTAATGAATAATTCTCAGTGCTAAAATCAGATTTCGTACTGCCGTACCGCCAGCACAAATTATAAACGCGTCGCGAAATTCGAGCAAAAATTGAAAGAAAACTTTAAGGTTACTGCACAGTAGTAAGGTGATAGCAAAGCTTTAAATATATTTACAAATAACTAACTACCATTCATCGAAAAGACAATCATACACAATGCCTAGTGTATCTCCAATGATATTAGATTATCTAAAAGAGTTTTCAAAGCAATCACAACCTGATCATGTTATCAGGGATACAATCTTGGTACCGACGGATTATAAGAACAAAGACGTATATAACTTGGACTTTAAACAGAGACCCTATGGTAATCAATATGCATCAATATATTTCAACCGCTTAAATCAATTACGACAAAGAATTATTCATAATGCTACAAAGAAATGGGGCAATGAAGTAATTAATGGTAGAAATGTAGTTAAAAAGGAAAAAGTTCTTGATGTTAGAAGTGAAGAACCATCCTGGGTAGTTGGTACTGTTTACTGTGAGATGAAGTATAAACCAAATGTTTTAGATGAAGTCTCCAAAGGTATCAATGGATCAGAAGGAATTGTCAAAACATATACTGATCCAGATTTAGATCAAATAATGTTGGAAGATGAATCTGGTAGAATAATTCTAGAAGGTGATTTAATCAAAAATACTATATTAGTATCTGGTACTGTTGCTGGTGTTTTGGGTATGGAGACTAAGCCTGGTGTATTTAAAGTTGTCGACATAGTTTACCCATTTCTGGGTTCTCAAAAGGTCAATAAGACTGCATCATCTAAAATTGCTCTAATATCAGGTTTACATTTTGATGGTAATGATAACATTAAACATGAATTATTAAAAGAATACCTAACAGGTGAATTGTTGACGGAAGATTCCAAACATATATCAAGACTCTTGATAGCTGGTGATTCGGTTAATGTGGATGAAAATATTGGGGAAGGTGGTAATGAAGATTATGGTGCTAAACACAAATCTAACTATAGTTTTAATGCAGTAAATCAGCTGGATGAATTTTTACAAGATCTTTTAAAGACAATCCCAATTGATATAATGCCAGGTAAATTAGATCCAGCAGAGACAAGTTTACCTCAACAACCATTGCATAGGGCTTTCTTTCAGAAGTCTAAAAAGTTTCTTACTACAAATAATTTCAGAGCTTTAACTAATCCATCATGGATTCAGTATGATGAACTACGATTATTAGGCACAAGTGGTGAGAATATCAATGATATATACAAATATATTGTTCCTGATAGTCTGAAAGTAAGTAGAATTGATATGCTAGAGGCTACTATAATATGGCAGAATATTATACCTACAGCTCCTGATACTTTATGGTGTTATCCCTATTCAGATGATGACCCATTCACATTAAAGGAAACTCCACATGTATATTTTGTAGGTAACCAACCAAACTATGAAGAAAAGACATTGAATTTAGAAAGAGGGATGCAAGTTAAACTAATTTGTATACCAACTTTTAGCGAAACTGGTCAAATAGTTATCCTAGATACAGCAACACTTGAGACTGAACTTGTTACTATTGAAACTTAAGTATAAATTTAAGATATATTTATTAATAATTAATCATTTATTTTAATCATTCTATGTACAAAAGCTTATCATAATTCGTTATAAGGCATCGATAAAAATAAACAGAGGCATAATAAGGCTTGTACTATCAATTCTTCTCGACTTTCTGGCCTTTTGAAGGAAGCTCACCATTACGTAGCTTTCTAATTGGATCAATTGGGAAATCACCATTCCTATTGATACCTTCACCATATTGTGGTTCCTTACCGAATTTGGCAAATTCGATTCCAGAGTTTTTAACATCAATTCTTTGTAGTAACTTTGATGTAAGTTCTGGCATAATTGGTTGAAGTAGTATAGTACAAATTCTAGCAGTTTCTAAACTGACCATTATTGTCAAATCTTGTTGATCTTCATTTCTCTTCCAAGGTTCTATGGATTGGAATAAGGCATTTCCTTGAGTAACAACTTTCCATATTTCATTAATAGCTAAGTATATTTTGAAATCATTCATTAATGGAGTGATTTTATCAGCTAATCCATTGATGTCACTAATCAATGATTTAAATTCATCTTTCAGATCTTCTTTTTCAAAAGTTTCTATTATTTCATCAACCTCATCAAATTTACCAGTAGCTCTTCTGGCATTAAACTTCTTACCACATGATCTAATTGCCAAATTAGATAGTTTATTTAAAATGGATGCCCTTGTGGAAAACATTTCTTCTTCAGTATAGTTGTTATCAGAATGTAGAGCTGAATGTTCGCAAAGAAATAATCTAACAGGATCAGTACCATAATAGTCACAAATTTCAACAGGATCAATAACGTTACCAATACTTTTACTCATTTTAGTACCTTCTGAAATCCAATGTCCATGGACAACGATCTGTTTAGGAAGCTCAATACCAGCTGCCAGTAATAAGGCTGGCCAATAATAACAGTGGAATCTAGTAATATCTTTACCAATCAAATGAACAGCAGGCCACTTATTTGAATCAATATTTGGGTAACCAACAGAGGTTATATAATTTGTTAATGCATCGATCCATACATAAATAGTTTGAGAATCATCGCCAGGGACCCTAATACCCCATGATAACCTTGAAGAAGGTCTTGAAATACTTAAATCAGAGGTAGCATTTTTTAAGTCTTTTAAAACATCTTCATATCTGTTTTGTGGGATAATGAAAGTTGGATTATCCTCTAAATGCTTTATAATTTTCTCTTTGAAGTTTGATAATCTGAAGAAATAATTTTCTTCGGTTGTATATGTAACCTCTTTATTAGTTTCAATTGAATAATATTTACCATTCTCTTCATAAATTTGAGTTTCTGGATAGAATGTTTCATCCGATATACAATACCAACCACCATGTTGACCCTTATAGATATGACCCTTTTCAATAAGATCATTCCATAGATGTTTAACAGCATCGATATGATCTTTATCTGTAGTTCTAATAAACCTATCATATTTAACGTTTGTTAATCTAGCTAATGATTTGAACTTTTCAGCTAATGAATCAGTTAATTCTTTGGGAGTTAGACCCTTTTCTTCAGCAGCATTTTGAATCTTAAGACCATGTTCATCAGTACCAGTTGTGAAGAAGGTTGAATCTTTTAAATTGCCATTCACTAATTTTTCCCACCTTATTCTAACATCACATAATAACATTGAATATAGATGGCCTAGATGAGGAGCAGCATTTGGATAAAAAATTGGTGATGTGATATAGTATGCTTTTTTCTTTCTAGATGTAGATAATGCTCTTATTGATTGACACTCAACTGATCGCTTGAAGATCAATTTAGCGTTTGCTTGAAGCATTTCAAGATACCAGTCGTACTATTTTAAGAATGCTTTCACGATTTTAAAATATTTGGTTGGTGATATTTTTTTAACGATGGAAAATTATATAAAAAGGCGGATCAAGTGTAACTACTAAATAGTATCTGCTTACCATATTTGAATTTATAAAATTTATTAAACAATTTTATAGTTTTATTTTATAAATGATTGACTGATTGATAGTTCAAAACTTTTAAAATGCAAATTTATTCAAACTTTATTTTGTTTTTTTCGATTCACTAGAACTTTGATAAGCTTGATGTGTAATTATTAATCCAACCAAAATTGTTACATTAAGAGACAAAAGGGTTACCTTAAGATACATATATTTCTATACACATATATATGTTTCAAAATAAAAAAGAAGAAGAAAAGTATTTGAATTTGTTCACTTTCAGAAGTTTTAATCTTTATCGTACAATTTTGGATTTTATTTAATTTAATTTGCACTTTTCTCCACAAATATAGCCATTAAGACAAAGATACTATAGAACATAGTTATTGGATATGCAATCAATGGTCTAACATTATCCAATTTTAGGACAGCAACAAAGAATCCAGAGGCAGAGTATGTACTCCAAAAGACAGAAAACATAGATAATATATAACCAAAGATATTATTTAAATCTAGAAAGATACCAGCAAAGCTAACAGGTACCAAAGGTAGTAGACAATAGCCAATTACACTAGCTGTACTGATAAAATCAATTGTATTAACATCATCACTCATTAATTTAAAGAAATAGTGTAATGAAATTGTACCAAATAATGCTACTCCATATATATAACCAAAATGAACTTTACCAGCTAATAATAGACAAGTACCAAAGATCAAACAAAATAATATTGGACCTGCTAAATCTGAATCTGTCATTATATCTGATGAAATTGTAGATCTTCTTGGATGTAGGACAGCTTGTGTCTTTTGCTTTATATGATTAAAATTTATACCTAATTCTTCCAATAATGGAGGTTCATTAGAATATCCAGATGTAGAGAATGCAGCTAAAAACCCAGTAGATAATGTACCATCACCCATTGATCCTGATATACCATTCATATTACCAAAAGTTGAATCCATTGATCCTGATAATGAAGGATTTGGATTCATGAGTCCATTAAACTGATGATGTTGTTGTTGTTGTTGGCCGTTAATAGGAGCAGCTTGAAAAGCATTTTGTTGTTGATACTGACCCTGATTATAAAACTGTAAGTTTGGAGTTCCCTGTTGTGGTTGATAGAATGACATTATATCACTAAGGTATTAATATTTATTATTATTGTTACAAGTGCTAGTAATAGTATAAGTAAAGTGGTACCAGTAGTACCTGTAGTAAGTAATTTAGTGGGCAATTTTTTAATTTCTGATAATTCTGAGACTCACAGTCTAGACTCGGATCTATACTGACTCTCATACAAATTTTAGACATATATAGACTAGACTAGATACTCAGTGAGAGACTTCTCTCTTTTTTTTAATAAGCGATTGATGATAAATCCGAGGGTAAAACTCCGGGGGTTTCACAGAAAAGCCAAAAAAAAATTTAGAAGATGAGGATGATGAAAAGAAGAACATTTACAACATAATTTTGAATAGTATACTTAAGTTCAGCGGTTATAAGTGTTTAATTATATTTTAGATCAATCGATATTTAGTTAATATTTGGATGTTAAGATCACGAATAGTATAAAGAAATCAAAGATCTTTCATAAGCTTCACAATAATACTAGCATATATAAATAAGCAAATAATCATTTAGATTGAATAAGAACTATAGAAATCGAGATGGAGATCAATGATTCAATAAATGAAAGGAATTATCCAATATCAATAGCTCCATCTATTGATGAAGTAAATGATAATGCAGATGAATTAATTGAAATGAGAGGGAAGGGTAGATATTTTGGAGGTGAAGATGATTCAGAATCACAAATAGTTTGTAAAAATTGTCATTTAAAGGGTCATATTCAAGCTAATTGTAAAACAGTTGTTTGTCATCTTTGTGGTGCTATTGATGATCATTATAGTCAACAATGTCCTAAATCAATGATTTGTTCAAATTGTGGAGCTAAGGGACATTTTAGGGGTAAATGTACTGAAAAGAAGAGAAAATTATATTGTCAAAGTTGTTCAAGTAATGATCATCCTACAGATAGATGTCCTAGTATATGGAGATCTTATCTAACATCTGTATCATATGATAATGATAATGACAATAATAATAATAATAATAATAATAATAATAATACTGATAATAATAATGATAGAAATAGAAATGATAATAATAATAGAAGTAAAAAGAGAAGAATTGGAGGATTACCATGGAATATTTATTGTTATAACTGTGGATCTAAAGGACATTATGGAGATGAATGTTTAGAAGGAAGAACATCAAGAATACCCAATTATGATGGTAGTGCATTTGCAGGAGATAATTTACCAAAGAATTTAAGAGATAAATATTTTGGAATGTTAGATGATAATTATTATGAAGGAAGAGGTGATCGATACAATAGAAATAATTATAATAATCATAATCATGATGATTATAGATATGATTATGATAGTAATAAGAATAATAATAACTATAATAACAATAACAATAATAGAAATAGAAATAATAATAATAATTATGATGATCAAAGAAGTATATCAAGTAAGAAATCAAGTATGGAACAATGGGAAAGATTAAAACAAACATTAAAATCACCATTAAAGAAATTTAAAAAGAATCAAAAAGAAAAAGAAAATTTTGATCATACAAATGATACATATAATAATTATAGTAATAATAATCGATCAAATTCAAATTCAAATTCAAATTCAAGATCATTGAAACCATCAAGATCAGGAGAATTAAAGACAAGAAGAAATAATAATAACAGTGATGTCTATTCATTTGATAGAAATTCTAACTATAATAATAGTAATAACAATTATAATTCAAATTATAACAATAATAACTACAATAATAATGGAGGAGGATCATATGGAAAGAGACCTAATAGATCAGGAGTCATAAGATAGTTTTAATCGATAGAATTTCTCTATCATATATATATATATCTTATATCTTATATCTTATATGTAAATTATAAATATATATCATGCATGTCTATATCTACGTTTACGTTTATCATGAGTAATATTAATAATATATCAACCTATTTAAGATTTGTGCAACAAACAACTCACTATTTTAAGAATATTTTTTTATTATTACAAAAAATAAGAACAGGGTATCATAACCAATAATGATTTTATTTATAAATTTAGATCGTATACGTGTACTACTAACTACGATGCTACTACGTACTATACGTGTACTACTACTAATAGAAGTTACTATTAATACATCATTGATAACAAATTAATAATTTATAGTTATATAATCTATAATTGATTACTATTAATATACACTATATACGAGCTACTACTATTAATATACACGTACTACTACTATTAATATACACGTACTACTACTATTAATATAAATGGCACCAATATGATCTTAGGTTCCAAGACAGGGGCCAGGGCAGGGCCTTTTTATTTTTATTTTTTTTTTTAATTTTATTTTTATTTTTGGAATGTGAAAAAAAAAAAACTTTTGTTGGTGATGATCTTTTTTCCACAAAAGCCGAGAAACAATAAATAATAGCAATAATAGAACTTAACACTATATAGTAATACTAATATTATTATTAATGAATTATTATTATAATTAAGTGTAATGAATATAATATAGAAAGTATTCTATCATAATTGTTTTATTTTTGGTTTCTAATTTGTTTTGTATTGAATTTAAAATCTGTCTCTTATTAATGTTTATTGTCTTTTGGTGTTTGGGTTATATATATTTTTTCAGTGGAAAAAATACTCAAAAAATTTGTTGTATAAATAAAAATAATATGGATGTGTAGGCATCTCACATAATTGTAAATAATTGTATGATTGGTTGCTTAATTTTGTTACTTAATTTGAATGTTTTAAAATTTTATTAACAATTTAAGTAATACAATTCAATTCAATGTTTATTATTAATATTTACAATATTTATAATTTTATAATATATAATTCATTAATTATTAAACCTTTTCTTCTATTCATATTTAATTAATACTATTGTAAATTTAAATTAAAGAGAGAAAGAAAAAACACAAATCTTCTACATCACACTAATATCAATATTAATTATTCACTATACACACCATTATAATTATTAATACTCATCAGTCTTTATAAAATTAGCAACGGTGTTTTTTTTTATTTTATAATTTGGTGTTTGTTCTTCTTTTCTTCTCTTATATTTTTTTTTTTTTTTTAAATTTCAGCAGCAGCGTATTTATATATATATAAGTATTAATAGCTGCCACTTGCCGCCGCTTCACTCCTATAATTCAATAACAGTTAAAAACAATTATAATCAATTGATTCCTTTTAATCATATATATCATTTACAACATTAATAACTGATCATATAATATAAACATATAAACACATATATCTTTTGATATTTCATCTTTTTTTAATTTCATATTTCATATTTCATTTCATTTAATTTCATTTCTCTTCATTTCTTTTAATAGAACATAATATCATATAACATACAACTTATAACACAACATAACACAACATATCAATGGCGGCTAGTTTAACATATACTCAACCATATATCAAATTGGGAAATTTCTCATCAAGTTATTGTCAATCAGATTTTTTAAGATCAATTCATATATTATTATTATCCAAATATGCATCTGTACTATATGATTTATTAATAAATATGATTTATATTATACTTTACTTTAGTTTAGCACCCAAAAATGTTAATCTAAGACAAAATATTCATCTATCACCATTTGTTACGTCTTGTATATCATCACTTTGTTTGGATTTATTTGTCATTGGTATCTTAATGATTAATAGACCCTCTATATATGTTAAACTCTTTGTTAACAATAGCAACAACAACAACAACAACAACAGCAGCAGCAGCAGCAGCAATAACAGCAACAATAATAGCAATACTAGAAACAACAATAGAAACAAAAGATCTTCAAGTTCATTATTGAAAAATGTTATATCAACATTATTGAAATATTTACAACTATTAATAGTTCTTGGTCTAATTATAGTTACCATTGTTAAAGTTATTTTTGCTGCTTCATATTTAACAATACCATATTATCAATATTATCATTATAATGATAATAATAGTGATAATAATGATACAGATTCCACAATAACTAATGATGAAAAGAATAGACAAGAATCAATAATGATTGCTCTTGCCTCTTTCTTTATGGCATCAATTTTATTTCAAGCAATTGTTACATTGATTGTAACTAATGTCCTATATATTAAGGCTAAATTTAGACCTTCAAGATTTATTCTATTAACCTCTTCTGTTATTCAAATATTATTAAATATTGGTCTGATTCAATTAGGTTTAAATTCAATTTCTTCAACAAGTGGTCAAATTGCTGTATCAATTAATAATGATGATTATTCAAATAATAATTTAAATTCAGATCAAGATGATTATTTTGAAATTTTCTTATTCTTTAAACATGAAATTTCTCTATATTTTCATACTGCTGCTCTATTAATTTGTTCTTCAATATTAGGTATACTTGTAAGTCTATTGGGTATTAATGATTCAAATAAATATTTAAAAGTTACTAAAAAATTATTAAATTTCTTTACAATTTATAATATTTTGGTATTAATCCTATTATTTATCTGTTTTATATTATCATTATCCAAAATTAAAAATGATTTCTTTCAATCATTTGTTAATAATAGTTATCCTCAAATAATTCCAATAATTTTAGCTATACTTTTGATTACCTGTATAATTTCAATCATTTCTTCATCTTATTATTTACAAAATCCAAAAACTTTAAACCCTTTAAGAGTGGAAGAATATGATTTAAAGAAATTAACACCTAATCAAAAGAAAGCATTTGCAAAATTAATCTCTTATAATGCTAAATCAAATGCTGATATTGATGGTGATGCTGCTATTAAATTAATGGAATCCTATACAAGTTCAATATTAAATGGTATGAAATGTAAAGTATTAAGAGTTTCCAAACTTAACAGTAATGGTAACAATAATAATAGTAATATTGCGAAATCAAAATTACCATCATATGAAGATTTTAAAGCTTGGGAATTATTAGATCATAAAGATTTAATCTTTGATAATGATTTTAATACATTAAGTACAATTGAAACATTGGTAGAAGATTCAAAACCTTTATCAAAGAATCAAATAAAGAAATTATTGAAGAAAAAGGGAAATTCTTCAAATTCTCAACATGGTTCCTCCTTTTCATCTCCTGTTAAAGGTGCAAATAATGATACCAGTGATAATATTAGTATGACTACCTATGTTAATGATAATGATAATGATAATGATAATAAGAAAAAGAATAATAAGAATAACGATAAGAAAAATAATATGGCAAAGTTGATCAATCAAAAGTATTGTTCTTCTTCTCATGATGCCCTATTACATTCAACTTTCCCAACAAGTGATGAAATATATGATGAACAAGATTATGAATTGGCAAAAGAATTTTATGAAATATTAATATCAACTGAAGCTTTAGTACTCTTAACAATTATTGAAAAATATGATTTAACAGCTGCTTTAAAGGGTAGATTTGGTAAATTTATTTCAAAATTATTTGGTAGAGATTCTTATACAGAACTCCTATGTGTTAGATTTGGTCTTTTAGGATTTCATTGGCCATTTAGAAGAGCTACATTTTATTGTTCATCAACTAAAAAGCCAATTGCAAGATCTGCCGCTGTTATGGATGCAATTAGAATTTGGAATTCAAATTTATCATATTTAGATGATAAATGTTCAATGATTATTGATCCAATATATGATAGTGAAATTACTTCAAGAGCTATTGAACCAAGTGGTTGGAATGAAGTTTATATTCCCCCTTCTCATGTTGTTGATTTAAGACCATTTCAAAATAATACATTGAAAGATTATCTAACTAAGATTAGATATAGAAATAAAGATAATAAATTTAATGAAATGGGTGGAGAAGTTATTGAAACTAAAAATTTTAATTCAACAAATTGTAATAAGATTATTGATCTTTGGAAAAATATTGCTAATAGAAGAAAGGAAAATGGTAATACTTCAGTATTAATTAATCCAAATGAAGATTTTATAATGTCAATGAATCCAAATAAGGAAAATCCAAATATTTCTCTATTATTCCTAGAATTAAATGGTGAAGTCTTAGCATCTTCAGTTCTATTTAGACTAGGTTATACAATAACATCAGATTTACAAGGTATAAATTATTCACTTGATGGTATCAAAGATTTTAAAATTTATTTTGTAATGATGCAAAGAGTTATTGAAATTGCATTAAAGGAAAATAAAAAATTTGTTGATTTTGGTCCAACTACTGAAAAGCCAAAACTTGATATTGGTTGTCAATCAATTTCTCTAAGAGGTGCATTAACTGTACCAAATCAATTTTTAGCCTTTTGTGTTAAATGTGCCGCTAATAGTGTTGATGTTTGATTTGATTTATTTTCTAAATCTGTTATTACTTGTTTATAAATCCATCATCAATATC
>JAJMFI010000002.1:120275-144229 GCA_030574595.1 Ruyongia chambardii
TAAATTTAAAAAAAAAAAAAAAAAACATTGTCAATTAATCAATCAATCAGTCATTAGATTCAATATACAAATAGTATAATAATATATTACATAATTTGCAGATCAAAGTCATGCAATTTCATGACACATTCAATTTTAGAAAGATCCGAATAAATCAATATTATTTATGTCAACGATGTATGATAAATTCAAACTATATATATTTATGTAAACTATATGTACATGCATCGTATTCTGGGGACTAAGGTTTTTAAATAAAATTTTAACCAGTTTATAAAAGTTTAATTATGATTTTATGATTAATAAACGTTATCCATTCAATTAATATAATAGATGAGTTTTCCTTATAGTAATCTAGCATTATTGTTGGAAATACTTGTAAAATTTATAGCGACTTTATTACTGAATTTTAACATTATAGGAATGTAAGTTATGATAGTGGTAATATTTAAAAGATGCTAATACAAGTGTTGATTTTATTATTATGTACAATAATTTTAACTAAGGATAATTTTTAATCACTAATTATTTATAAACTAGTTGCCTCTGGTGTCTTTTCATTAGTCTGTTTAACATCAATCTTCTTTGGTTCTATATTATAATATTTAGTGGCATATGTTTCCTTAACAGATTTTTCAAATTCATTCCATATAGAATTTGATCCATTAGTTTCCTTTTCATAAGTTTCAAATTCAGAAATCCATTGTTTAATCTTTTGAATTTCTTGATCATATGTTAATGTACTATCACAACCTTTTACAGCTGGTGCATAAAATTCTTCCTTTAAACCTAATTTAGTTAATTCAATATCAATTGGTTTTAAATAAATATAATCATTTACCTTTCTAGATTTTGGAGCATCATAATCTAAGACAATTAACTTATTTGATGGTCTTAAATCATATGCTAATTTTTCAATGGCCGATTTATCTATTGGTTTTTTATTCAATCTTGCATCCCTGTATAGCATTGCAATACAGATGTATTTAGCAGCACCTGAATAGGATTCTTCACTAAATGCTTCTGATTTTTTACTAAAGTATAGGACTTTTCTAATCTTTTGCATTACTGGAGTCTTATCATCAAAGTAATTTAATGTAGCATATAGATTTAAATGACGTGGTAATAATAGATTACCTTTATTGAAGAAAGCTCTCTTTCTTAATAATTCCTTAGTAAAGTTTTCAATGACACCCATCTTGAATGCCGTTCTCCATAATACATCAATAGCTCTACGTGAGACAACACCTGGTAAAGAACCGACTATACCAGTATATACTTGTAATTTGATGAAGACATCTGATTTAAAGGCAACATCTTCAAAATAGTTTACTGTTGATTCAACATCTAAAATTTTAACTTTGCTCTTTCTTTTATATGGTTTACCGGTGGCTTTATTGTGTGTATGTACTAAATTAGCTGTACTTCTTCTTGAGTATACAATTCTTCTTAATTTTTTTGGAGTTGCAAGGTATTCTAGAACTGATTTCATCTTTTCATCAACACCTGGGAAATTAGTTTTAAATTTGCCTCTTCTGGTCATTGGTCTTCTTCTAGCTGGAGTAGATTTCAACACTTGTTGATTGACACTAGAATCAGATTTAATGATTGTTTCTTCAGCTTTCGTGACATTCTGTTGAAATCTTGGAGTAAATACCCTCTTCTTTCTTTGTGATGGAGGGGCAACAGCTAGAACTGGTTGGGTAGCTCTAATTGCTAGAGGTCTACCTATATGAAGAGAACGAAAAGGTATCCTCAACATATTGATCAAGTTGTATTGAAAATGAATCAAGCTCTTTACTATCTAGTAGTAATTTAATTAGTATTGTCAGTTTTGAAATCGTCGAAGATTTTTCAAACCAAAAAAAAAAAAAAAAAAACACTACGATCGGTTTAGGCACTCTTAATAATAAGTATAAGTAACTATAAGTGTTACTTAGTTAGTAGTTGTATAAACATTGAAAGTATAAGATTGAGTTAGTATATAGTTCTTATAAATATTTAGTAGTAGTAATGGAAGTCAATTGCTAATTTGATATCAATTCTCTCCTTTAAACAGTTCAAGAAGACTTTAACAAGATTCTTATAAAGAAAATGTGGCCGTATCAAAATTTAGGAGATGAGGTTTGAAAATTTTTTGGTTTATGACAATAGTAATATTGCTGTAATATAGTAATAATTTAAACTGTTTAAACAGGATATTGTTCCTGATATCATTATCTATAGTTCACATAAATAGTAGCAATGGCTAAATCTTCCAAAATCACGCATAAATTTCTAAAGAATAAGATTGGCAAAGAGATTAAAGTTAGTGGTTCTAAAATTGAGAAAACAAAGGGTACAAAGAAGATCACTACTAAAAAGAATAAGAACAATGCTAAATTGAGTAAGATTGTTGGAGCTGATAACTTAAATTGGAAATCTGTTGAAATTCCTGATACTCTAGATGATTTTGGTGGACTTTATGGTCTAGAAGAAATTGATGGTGTCGATGTCAAATATGTAGATGGTAAGGCCCAATTCATAGTAAAGGATCCATCGAAAGAGGTTAAGCATGATGTCAATGATAATAATTTAGGAGAAGATGATAAGGAAACGATAAATAATAACAATACAAAACACATTAAAGATATAAAAGATAATTCACAAGAAACTAATGATGATGAAGTGATGCATGATGTTGAAGAATCGGATGCTAAAAATGAAATTTCAAAGGAGAAACCAACAGTAATAAAACAAACTAAAAAGGAAATTAAGAGACAGTTAAAGAAAGAAGAATCTGATCAGGCCCTAAAATTATCATCTTTATCAAATACTGTGAACTTAGATGATATAGAATTACAAACTGATGATGTCGAATTACCAGAATGGGATGATGTACCATTATCAAACTATACATTACAAGGTTTAAAGGCTTCTAGTTTCACAGTGCCAACACCAATTCAAAAGAAATGTATTCCAATAAGTTTGCAAGGTAAAGATATTATCGGTAAGGCATCTACTGGTTCAGGTAAGACATTAGCATATGGTATTCCAATCTTAGAGAAGTTAGTTACTAATTCAACAAAAAGTACTCCAACTGGTATCATCTTCACTCCAACAAGAGAACTATCTCATCAAGTGGTTGAACATTTAAATGGGTTATCTAAATATTTCCCATTTGGACCAAATACAATAATAACTTTGACTGGTGGTTTATCCATTCTAAAGCAAGAAAGATTATTAAAATATCCAACCTCTGGTCAAATAATAGTGGCTACTCCAGGTAGATTTTTAGAATTAATTCAAAAGAATCAATCTTTTGCTCAAAGGTTTAGTGAAGTTGAAATTTTAGTATTGGATGAAGCTGATAGATTATTACAAGATGGTCATTTTGACGAATTTGAACAAATTTTAAAAATATTAACTAATTCAAGAACAAACAAGGAAAGATGGCAAACTCTAATCTTTTCTGCTACATTTTCAAGAGATTTATTCTCTAAATTGACCAACACTTCTTATAGACCAAAGAGTAGTAATAAAGATTCAAATGATGATGATACTGAAAATAAAGAGATTCTTAAATTATTGAATGAAAAGATACACTTTATAATGAAACCTGCCTTTATTGATTTAAATCCAAATAGCAAAATTTCAGATGATATCACTGAAACAATGATTGAATGTTTACCAGCTGAACGTGATTTGTTTCTATATTATTTCTTGTTGATGTATCCAGGTGTCACATTAGTATTTGCCAATGCAATTGATTCTGTTAAAAGATTAGTTCCATACCTAAATAGTTTGAATATTCCTACATTTGCCATTCATTCATCAATGATTCAAAAGGCCCGTCTGAAAAGTATTGAAAAATTTAAAGAAGCAGTTCAAAATAATAAGAATACAGATAAGTCAGTTGTTCTATTGGCATCAGATGTTGCCGCTAGAGGTCTAGATATCACTGGTATTCAACATGTTATTCATTATCATTTACCAAGAACAGCTGATGTATATATTCATAGATCTGGTAGAACTGCAAGAAGTGGAACTGAAGGTGTATCAGTTATGATTTGTTCTCCTCAAGAAGCTAGTGGTCCATTAAGAAATTTAAGAAAGGCTTTATCATCTGATAAAGCTAAATTTAGAGGTAAATCAACAAAAAAATGGACTAAAGAGGTTCAAAGATTACCAATTGAAACTGATATATTAGGACAACTTAGAGAAAGAGCTACATTAGCTGGTGAATTAGCTGATAATGAAGTATCTACCAAATCATTAGCTAAAGATGATAATTGGATGAAACAAGCAGCTGATGAATTAGGTGTTGATCTAAGTGATATGGAAGAAGATGAATTCTTAAAGAAGAATCGTACAAGAAAGGTTAATAAGAAATTAGATAAAAATGATATTTCCAAGAAAAGGTTTGAATTGAAACAATTATTAAACCAAAATATTAAAAAGGATTTAAGAAGAAGTTATTTGACTGGTGGTTTATCTAATCTTGCTGATTCTATAGTTAAAGGCGTTGGTCATGGTAATATTATAGGTCATGATAGAGTTGAAGCTCTTGAACAATTAAAAACAAATAACAAGGCTGCTAAAAATAAGAATAAGGAAGATCTAAAAAAAATAACTGCACAACTTGTTTAACTACGGGTATATACATTTAAAGATACCATGTGTGACTACATATAACATTGTGTAAATTATCGAAATTTCAATATCTACTTAGATGTACTATGACTTAATATAATTAATCAATATGAGTTTCCTTGTTTTTTTTTTGAAAAGAGCTAGCTTTTATACACCAATACCAGAACCCAAGAAAATGCCTATGGTATATATTCCTATTATATGCACTATGTAATTTAAATGAAATCATCTTCGTCATCATCGTAATATTCATCATCTGAATCTTCCTGCAATTGTTCAAAGTTCAATGCATAACGTAATAGAGCACCAATACCACCAAAACCTTTAACAAATTGTGCACCTTCACTTGATTTATCTGTAATGAATTCTAAAGTAGCACCATAATTTTGATAGTTTTCAGCTAACCATTCTAATAATGGTTTTTCAGAGACTAATTCCATCTCTGCTCCTGTATTTTTATCTAGATTATATGTTGTATCTTCTTGACCCGGTGTTACATGAACAACAACTTCTTTAGACTCTGAATCTTTGTATACGTTACGAGTAACTTCTAAATTCTCATAAACTATAACAATTTCACAGGAACCAGCCTCCAATGCTTTCAAAGTATCATCTACACCGTAACAGAACTTACCAGTATCTTGAGAAATTTCATCAAAATATTTTGTAATCAATTTCTTTTCTTGAATGAATTTAACATTAGCTAATGCTTCAGCTGATAATTCAATAGCTTGATTGAAACCATTTTCACCACCATATGAAACATCAACAACTTTGACAATTTTTTGTTGTAATCTTAAATCAAACATTTCTGATTTAGCTAAATCAGTTTTAAAATCAGCAGAACCTGCCAACACTAAACCATTAACATTTACCTTATCATTTGTAATAAAACATTGAACAGCAACTTCAGCTACTTTACGGACATAATTATGTCTCTTTTCATCTCTTAATCTTGCAAAACGTAGAGCGGATTGACCACCTCTACCATGCTTCTTTGGTAAATCAACAGTAAATTTAGTAATAACGGTTCTAGTGTTACCAGATAGAGTACCGAATAATGATCCATTACCATCCATAACAATGAAACCATAGTTATCATCACTCTCCAACAATTCACTTAAGGCCTCAGTATGAAATTTATTATCACATAGATATAATTTAGTATTAATTGGTTTGAATGGTTCAAAATCAATGTTTAGTTTCTTTTCTTTACCTTCCTCTGTGATAACATCACCACAATAAACGACCAAACCATTTGGAGGAACTTTGTTGTATAGCTTTAGCTTTTGTTGTGTTGAAGTGATGGCGGAAAGAACAGATAATCTGTTAACTCTTGATTTAATATTAGAAGCTGTACCATATTCATCAGTTAATAACTTTTGATAGAATGAAATTTGTGATTTTGGAGGAATAATTAGAGAAATCATGGAGGTACCATTACCTCTTACCAATTCTAAGGATTTGATCAATTTTTTGACCTTCCATATTTCAATATTCTTTTGAGCTTCTTCTGCTGATGCATCCATGGTCTAAGAATGATAGTAACTACTAGAATATCCTTTTAAGATGAACTTCAATTATAGTTGTATGCCCATTTTGTTCATCTATATGTGTGTCAAATACTTTTTTTTTTTTGAAAAATTTTTGTTACAGACTGAAAGATACGCAGATGGAAGATAGTTAACTATGTAAATAAGCGTAGTTTATAGTCCAAATGAGATCAAATTACCCGCAATTATTGTCATTAGTTGAATAAATATGTTGATTTATGATTAATTAAGCTATTTAAATGGTTTAAAATCAGATTGCGAGAAACAGGAGATCAAATATTATATTGATGTGTCCATGAATATATATATATTTCGAATCTAACTTTTCAAATATCAAGAATTGTGAAGAATTTGCTATTAAATTTATACTTAACAAAATTATCAAAAACACCAAAAAAATCAATTTTGTTAGTCCTGGAGAAGATAGACACACCTACTAAGTTACTCTGCATTGACCAATAACATTTAATCCAAAGCTTGGTATTATTGCAATGGGTTTAAATGCTAGGAATATCTTTCATAGATCAAAGAAGGTTGTAGATCCTCAAGAGGATCCTGATTCAGACTCAGTGAGTGAAGATGAAATACCAATTTTGAAGAAGGAGAAATCAAGAAGACCAAAGGAAACAGCATTTACTCAACAAAGAATGAAGGCTATACATCCAATTATTACCCCAAAATATGTCATTCCATTATTTCTAGGTCTAGCCATATTATTTATTCCATTAGGTGCCGGTATGATATATGGTGCCTATCAGGTGGAGAATTTATTAATTGAATATACTGAATGTGCTTCTTTGGCGAATTCTGATTACTATTCAGATATTCCAATTGAATATTACGAATCTCATTTCCATACAGAGATGACAACTGTTCCAAAATGGAAATTAACTACAAATTCTTCATTCACCGATACTGATGAACAAGAGGTTTGTGAAATACAATTTGAAATACCTAATGATATTGGTCCAGCTGTGTTTCTATATTATAAGATCAATAACTTTTATGCTAATCATCGTCGTTATGCTAAATCTTATAGTGAACTTCAATTAAACGGTGAAGCTGCATCTCTTTCTATTATTAAGGATACCGTTGGTCAAAATTGTCACCCATTGAGTGATATTGATGGTAAAAAGATTTATCCATGTGGATTGATTGCAAATGCAATGTTTAATGATACATTCACATCACCAGTAGGTATTAATGATACAACTTCAGATTATGATATGACTACATTTGGAATTGCATGGTCTACAAATAAAAGTAGAATGGGTAAGACTGCATATTCTGCATCTGAAGTTGTCCCACCTCCAAATTGGGCTAAAAAATATCCAGATGGTTATACTGATGATAATTTACCAGATATTTCAACTTGGGAAGAATTTCAAAATTGGATGCAAACGCCAGGTTTACCAGAATTTGCTAAAATGGTTATGAGAAATGATGATTACACTATGGATGCTGGTACTTATCAAATTGAAGTTGGTTTACATTGGCCAGTTGATGGATTTAATGGTAAAAAGTCAATCTTATTAACCACTAGATCAGTTGTTGGAGGTAGAAATCCATTCTTAGGTATCATTTGGGTAATTGGTGGTGGTCTCAGTTTATGTTTGGCCATTGTCTTCCTCGTTATAAATCTAATTGTTCAACGTAAAGTTGGAGATCTAACGTTATTGAGTTGGAATAGAGAAAGACAAGGTCTACAGATTTAGAATATGAACAAATCCTTTTTCTAATTATGCCCAAAATATATACTTCAAAATGTACCATAGTAAAAAAAATCTAAATGTCAATGTATCATTTAACTGAATATTCGATTTTAAAAAATCAGTTATTAGTATTGATGTTAATGTGAATGTTAATATTGTTTGACATCATTACCTTATGCCTATTGTTGCAAACAATGAAAAAAAACTATAAATGAGAGATTAGTTCTGATATAATCATTAGCCAATAGATATAAATTTCATATAGAAGGAGTTGTATATTAACAAACTACAATTCTTTACCAATACTTTATCAAAGATGTTATATTTTGTAGTTTTAGTAGAAATAAAATTACTCTGTTGAGAATTAATCCAAAATTTCAATACGGGAATTTTTTTGTAAACAAAAATTAGTTGCATAAACAACATTTATCTGATTACTTCTACTACTTATTAATTCAATTACACATAAAAGTAGTCCCCATAAGTTAATAGAGACTTCTATTAGGAATTGTTTTATTGTACTCGTCAAAATATTTATGAATTGCTGTTAGCAATATATCGATAGAAGCATTGTGATATGGACTTTCAATAATTAATTAAGTATATCGAACATTTTTAAATACTGTCATTAAAATACAATGGAGTCATCTACAACAAAGACAGTTTATCTGAGTCAATTCAGAGAAGATGAGAGTGAGATAGAGGAATTATCAAGGATTGAAGAAAATGTTCTCCTACGATCTCCTAAATTTAAGAGACTTCAAGCATCTCCAGTAAGGACAAGTCCCAAATCATCTCCAACAAAATCAACATCATCAAATGAAAATGCTCCATTTAATAAGATACCCAATCTTAAATATAAATATTCGAACCCATTACTGAGAACACCTACAAAACTGAAACATAGTCAGAGCAATGGAAATATTAGACAACATTTCACCCCATTGAAGACAAAGAATTACCCTGGTATATCTCATTCAACAGTTAAAGTTAATCATTCATCGAAGATCCAATACTCCAATAATAAATTACAAACCCCCATCATTAATACTGGTGGTAATATCAATAGAAATAGTTATGATATTATACAAGAAAATAAAGTATCATTAACACCACATCAGAAATCTGAGAAGAAACAAGGGAAATTATCATCTCAAGATGTTTTATCATCATATGATTTCAAAGAAACCATTGGTAAGGGCGCTTTTGCATGTGTCTATAGAGCTGTTAATAAGGAGACTAATGAAGATGTTGCTGTTAAAGAAATAAATATTGAAGAAGAGGATGATGTATTAGAATTAATGTTAGAGATTGACCTTTTAAAAGTTTTGAAACATGAAAATATTGTCAAATATCATGGCTTTATCAGAAATAATAGAAAACTGATGATCTTTCTTGAATATTGCTCAGGTGGTTCATTAAGAACCTTATATAAAAAATCTGGTCCATTAACTGAATCAAAGACTATTCATTATTTAAGACAGGTATTAAAGGGTCTAATATATCTTCATGAACAAGGTGTTGTACACAGAGATGTTAAAGCTGCCAATATATTACTTACCAAAGATGGGGAAATAAAATTAACAGATTTTGGCGTTTCTACAAAAGTTTCATCAAGTACTATAAAGACATATTCCATTGCTGGTACTCCTAATTGGATGGCACCTGAAATAATTTCAATGGATGGTACTTCAACTTCATCCGATATTTGGTCATTAGGTGCCACTGTAGTTGAATTATTAACTGCTGCACCATTATACTCTCATCTTAATGAGATGGCAGCTTTGCATGCAATCGTTACAGATAAATACCCATCAATACCTCAATATCTATCAGATGATTGTAAAGATTTCTTATTAAAATGTTTTGAAAAACAACCATCACAAAGAATAACTGCTAAGGAACTGTTGAATCATCCATGGCTCAAGACAGATTTAACATCAGCAGTAAAAGAGAACTCCAAAGGAAAATCTAGATTTAACAATACTGAGCAAAAGAATAACAAAAGTTCAATCATATTATTATCATCATCAACAGCACCTCCACCACCACCACCACTACAGATTTTATCTTCTTCATGTTCGTCTGCTAAAACTTTAGAAATGAAAGAAGATCTAGGATATGCTAACAATTCTCAAAAATATTCAAAAAGTGATTTCAATTCTATTAAAAGATTCAATTCGAAGAAGTTTTTACCACTCTCTAATGATTCATTTAAACTAAGTAGCATGGGTGATATGAAAATAACTGATAAATTCGAGAGCCTTTCAATAATAGAAGTTAATTCCAAGTTTGCATCATCCAAATTTAATAACTTTCAGCAAGATATATTTACAGATTCAAATAATTCTGATATATATTCCGATCCATTTATATCAATTAAAAAGGCAGAATGCCTTTCACAAATTAAAGATTATGAAACATTATTTGAAGAACTGATAAAGGAACCATATGTCCTAGAGCATATTACAGCTTTTGTTAAAGAATTAGAAAAAGGTCAATTTTCTCTTAAAGAATCTTCCACATTTATTTATATTATTCAATACTGTCTTCAATGGATGGATATTAAATCTTCTGAATCAATACTTTGTTCAGAATATTTGAAGATTTTTTTTTACTGCTTTGAATCATCTCATGAATTTGTTGATGAGTTTATAATTGATGGTGGGTTTACAATTTTAATTGAATTACTTCAAAACAAAAATTGTCAAAATCTACGATATCAAATTATTGATCTATTAACTTATATCTTCAACATAGATTCAAAATATCAAAAACAATTCATTCAATGTGGTGGTATTAAATCAATTCTTAAATTTTTACAAGAAAAATTTCAAGTAGAACCCAAATTACCATTATTTACCATTAATTTTCTTTCATCTACTTTGACAAATAAAATTATACCTGAAAAGATAATCAAATTTTCAATTTTACATTATAATAATTCATTGGAATGGATCTCAATTCTACTTATGGAGTTTGTTCATCTTAAATTAGTTGATCATGTTGATAAATGTATTCAAATCATCTTACATTTCCAAGATTCTCCAATAAGTTCATTAAATCCTATTCTTTTAAATTCCTTATATAAGATTCACTATGAATTATCACCAAAGAATCAATTATTAATAATAAATTTTTTAAAAGCATTAAATTTTACTGAATTATCAAAATCTTCTAAACTAATTAAATTCTTAGCCAATAGATTAAAGATAATTGTGAGCAATATTACAAAAGATAGTAACAATGAAATTGTTGATGCTTTAAGTTCATTCATATTTATGCTATGCCATTTAAATCATCCAATGCAAATGGAATTAGTTAAATATGATATACTTTTAATATTTGAAAAATGCATCAATCTGAAATTGAATTGTACCAAGTATATAATTCCATTATTTCTTGAATTTTCATTAAATTCATCATTAATACCATTTATATATCAAAACAGATCAACATTTCTTGATAATTATTTAGATCTACTATTAAATCCCAATTGGAAGGCCAATGCATTAGACTCCTTACTTTCACTACATGAAAATATTCAATTTTATAATTTTGCAATTTCCAATCTATTATTAAACGATGAATGTCATCATCTTATTAGAAGTTACTGTATTGAGGATTCATTAAACTTGGAACTATATTTTGATAAGTTGAACAAACTCTTAGGTTCATTTAATAACTCACAGACTATTGATAAGATTAGATTAATGTTATTTAACGATAATAGAGTTATAGAATCTACATTTAAAATGATTGATCAACATAAATCTAATTTAGTTATCAAGGTTAATCTATTCAAATTTCTTAAGATTATCTGTGATGGTAATGCTGATTCAGATCAGTATTTAAAGATAGTTAACCGTCTAAAGAACATATACCCAACTAATGAGTTACTCATTGATCAATTAATAGTTGAAACTGTGCGATGAGATGTGTGTCCCTTACCAAAAAAGTTTTTTTTTTTAGTTTTTTTTTTTTTATATAAATTTTTTTTCTTTTCATTTCTGTATAGACAAAACTATTGCATAAAGTATAACATTTATAGTTGAGTATATTTATATATATAGTATCAATTCATCTTTATAAAGACAATGGTTTCAGTTTCAAGAGGTACCAAACGTGCTGGTTCTTCTACTAAGGCTCCAATTAAGAAGACTAAACTATCAAACAATAAAGCTGTTAAGGCACCAAGTTCAGATGAAGAATCAGGTTCAGATTCAAGTTCAGATTCAGGTTCAGACTCAGACTCAGGTTCAGATTCTAAAGATGAGTTAGATTTCTCAAGTGATGAAGAAACTACTGATTCTAGTAAGGATGCTGTTTTAGATCAATCTAGTGAAGATGAATTAGATAACTCAGATGAAGACGAATTAAATAAAGATAAAATTAAACTTGTCTCAGGAAATGATGATAATGAAGATGATGATGTATTAGAAGATGATGAAAATCAACCTAGATTGGATGAGAATGGTAATCCAAAACAATCATCGAAGGAACAGCATGCTGAACAACGTAAACTATTACAAGAAAGAAAATTACAAAGAAAATCAGGTCAAGAAGTTGAACAAATTAAATCACTATGGGAAAAATTAAGAGTAAAGAATCCACCAATTCCAAAAGAAATTCGTGATAAATTATGTAGTGAGATTTGGTTATTAGCTAAAGATATTATTAAAGATTTAGTCTTAAAACATGATGCATCAAGAGTGGTTCAAACTTTAATTAAATATGCCTCTAAGGAACAAAGAGATGCTGTTGTTATTGCCCTAAAATCACATTTTTATGAATTAGCCACTAGTTCATATGGTAAATATCTATTAGTTAAATTATTACATTATGGATCTAAGGAATCAAGAGGTTTAATTGCTGATGAATTGCATGGTAAGATAAGAAAATTAATGAGACATAAGGAAGGTGCATATGTTGTAGAAGATTTATATGTACTATATTCTACAAATGAACAAAAGAGACAAATTATTAGAGAATTTTGGGGTGCTGAATATGCAGTCTTTAAGGATAGTGGTAAAGGTCAAACAATTGAACAAGTCTGTGCTGAAAATGTTGAAAAGAGAACATTAATTGCTAGAAATTTAATTGGTACCATTACTGCATCTGTTGAAAAGGGTTCAACAGGTTTCCAAATATTACATGCTGCAATTCAAGAATATACAAAGATTATTAATGAACAAGAGACTCATGAATTAATTGAACTTTTACAGAATCAATTTGCAGAATTGATTCATACACAGGAAGGTTCAGATGTTGCATGTACATTAATTTCAAAGGCTAATGCAAAGGAAAGAAAACAAATTATTAAATCATTAAAGGAACATGCAGTTAGTTTAGTTAAAAATGAATATGGTAATTTAGTTGTAATTACATTATTCTTAACTGTTGATGATACAGTCCTAGTTTCAAAGGCCTTTGTTTCAGAATACTCTAATATCATGAGTGAATTAATTATTGATAAATTTGCAAGAAGACCATTCCTATATCTATTATGTGGTATGGATGGTAGATTTTTTTCACCAAGTATTAAAAATGAATTAAATAGATATATTCAATTATCAAAGGAAACATCAAAGAAGGATAATGAACAAAAGAGAAAAGAATTATTAGATAAATTTTCACCTCTATTCTATAATAGTATTATAAATGATTCATTTAAATTATTAAATGAAAACATTGGTTCACAATTTATTACTGAAATATTTTTAAATAATTCACCAATCTCTGAAGATTTACAAATATCTGCCATTGAATCAATTATAAATTCAATGAAGGGAGATATTAATGATGAAACTCATTTAATTAATAAACCATTCTCTGTTAGATTATTAAAATCATTAATCCAAGGTGGTAAATGGGATATGAAGACAAAGACATTAAATAAGGTTAATGTTCCATGTATTGGATCCTCATTTGCTCAAAAATTTTATGATGAAGTTATTAGTGATTCATTAGATGTTTGGATTCATAATAAGACTACATCATTTATTGTTGTTTCAATATTTGAATCTTTAGATGATAATTCTTCATTATTAAATGCATTAAAGAAAATTAAAAAATCTATAAAATCAGCTGCATCAGATTCTGAAAATAAAGGTGCGATATTATTAGTCAAAGTTGCTGGGTTATAAGTATATATTTTTTTGAAAGCTATATAGATTAATTATATACAATCATCATCTATGTCTTCTTTACGATTAATCAGTATGTAATTATTCTTATTTGTAGTAAAAAGAAGCACAGGGATACTAACCCTACACAAAAAATTAAAAAAAAAAGTAGTGAACAATCTTTTGATCTTACTACTGAATAACGAAAACAATACTTTATTATATGAGCTTAAAAGTATTATGAATGAATGAATGAATGATAATATAACATAGTATAATATAATAAGGTTTTATGAACAAATGAAGGTTACTATCAAAGAATGGAAACAAGTTGGTATATGGGCATGGGATGTTCCAAAGGAGGAAGTATGTGGTATTTGTAGAGTTTCATTTGATGGTACATGTCCTTCATGTAAATTTCCAGGAGATGAATGTCCATTAGGTAAGTCTCTTTTAATTAATTAATTTTTTAAATCTTTTGAAAGTAAAGTTGTATGTATGTACTAATTAAGAATAATTTTAATGAAAATATAGTTATTGGATCATGTACTCATAGATTTCATATGCATTGTATTGTTAAATGGTTAGAAGTTGAAACATCAAAGAATCTATGTCCAATGTGTAGACAAGTATTTGAAGTTAATGATGAAGAAGGTATACAAATGTCAAGTTAACATCATATCATATATATATTCTACACATATTGCTCACATATTCTTATTATTATAATAAAAAGGTTATAATTTATTTAAATATTCTTAATCTTGGTTCATAAGGTTCTTCTAAATATTTAATATCATTTTCAGTTAATTTAAAATGACTAGCATAATATAAATCTTCAACTCTTGATATACTAGTAGCACCAACTATTGGAATTGTACCTTTTGCAATGGACCAACTAATTGATATATATACCATTGGAACATTATATCTATTGGCTAATTCATTAACTCTATTGATAATTTCAATTTCAACTCTTTTACTCTTATCATTATTTAAAATTAATTGATCATCTTTATTAAGAGTAAGTTCACGATTAGTCTTATTACTATTACTGTTATTATCTATTGGTCTTGCTAGTAAACCTTTTGCCAATGGTGACCATGGAGTAATACCAATACCATGCTTCTTAGCATAAAAATTTAATTCATTTTCATCTTCTCTATTAATTAAATTATAATAACTTTGAACATTAATAAATTTTGCCCAATTATTCTTTTCAGCAATTGATTGATATTCAACAAATTCAACAGCACGCATTGTTGATGCACCAATATATCTTGTTAAACCCATATTAACAATATCATTTAATGCTTTCATTGTTTCTTCAAATGGAGTATTTGGATCAGATCTATGAATTTGATAGATATCAATATATGTACCTAATCTATCAACTGAATTTTTAGCAGCATCAATAATATGTTTTCTTGATAAACCTCTATTATTAATTAAACCTAATAAATTTTCTTCTTCTTCCTTTTGTTTTTCTCTTTCTCTTTCTTCATCAGTATTATCAGTATTAGATGAAGATGAAGATGAAGATGAATCTTTTGAATTCTTAAAAGGATATTTATAATCACGACCTAATTCATCATCAACAGGAAAGTAAACTTTTGAAAGAATTACAACTTTATCTCTCTTAATATTATATTTAACTAAAAATTTTCCTAATAATTCTTCAGATAGACCATTACTATAAACATCAGCAGTATCAAAAGTTCTAATACCAAGATCATATGCTCTCTTTAAGATTTTAAAGATTTCATCTTCATCATCAATTAACCAATTTGCAAAAGATTTACTACCAAATGACATTGTACCAAGAATAACATTAGAAACTTTAATACCAGATTTACCAAGGTTAACCCATGGAACATATGAAGAACTTATTGATGATTTAAAGTCAGTCATCTTTACTGTAATTCTCTTTCACTACTTATACGTTATTGTATATATCAAGTATAATGGTATATAAGATTATTAATTATGAGTATTAATAAAATCAATAACTGTGGTAATTATGGGTGTTCTAATAATATTCCAAATTAGGAAATATAATTACTACTAGTATTAATCCAAATATTCATCTCTATTATCAAAACTATTACTATTACTATTATTGTTACTACTACTATTACTATGATTGTTAATATAACTATTATTATAATGAAACAAGCACATATGAACTTACTTATAGAATTATCATCTGATAATTCCAACATTACTATTATATATTAAATCATATCATATTTGAATAGTATTAACTAATATTACTAAGAGACATTTTAAATAACCGTTCGGTAATTAAACGGGTTTAATCGGACTCTCACTTTAACACCGTTACAATCTTCTTCTTCTTCTACTACTACTACTACTACTACTACTATATACATACTTACTATACACATACTTACTATACACATACTATACATAGACTAATATTGACCTGTCAATGTAACATATTTTGAGACTAGACCAATTAACCTTCTTAGTCCTTTGGCTACTAAGAAAAGGGTTTATTATTTAATACTTCTTCTTTAATTGATGAGTATTAATGAGTATTAATTGAGTTACAAGGGTATTAAACCTTCTACTCAATTACTACTTACTACTTACTACTTACTATATATATATATGTATATTATATATATAGTATATAGTATATTCATACTAATTCATTATATACTATCATCATATTAATTAATCGTACTAAATTACAAATCCCCCACGATGATAAGTAGTAATTTTTTTTTTCAGTATTAATATAAATATCTCCTGATTATGACATTTATTAATAAATAATGCCTCATTAGTTTTTTAACTATATTAATCATACAGCCGTTATGTTTAATACTTAGTATGTATTAAAATGGTCTTGTTCTGTACTATATATATTACAAAGTCTCTTAGACCTTTTCATACATTGTTTAATCTAATAAAATAAATCTTAATTTTAATTAATAAATTATTTTACTCGATTAATACTTGTGGTATAAATTATACTTAAATATTCAATTATTGCCCCTTAACAAGTTTATAAGTATATTACAGTTTATATTATATAAGAATAAAGTATTATAAGTATATTATATTATAGAAATATAGTATAGAATAGGTATAGAAATAATCATTATGGCTGTCAAATTAACTCATGAACAATCTTTATTATCTGATACTGATCATCCAACAATCTCTTTAAATTCTTTAAATAATGATAATGATCATGATGATCCATTTCATAATTCAAATGCTATAAAGAATAATGATCATGATAATGAATTAGAAAATGAAGATGAAGTTGCACCAATTATAAATTGGCATACAATATTACAATTTTCAAAATCAAGAATACCATCATTATTTGCCATTCATCATATTAATATTAATGAAGATTTAAATCCTTATTATACTTTAAGAGGTATGACAAGAAGACATTGGAATTTATTTTGGATGGGTGAAGTTGCTTGGATGGCTGCATCATTTGATTTCTTTTGTACATCTGTTGCTGGTACTAAGATAGCTGCTTCATTAAATGTTTCAACTGCTGATATTACTTGGGGTTTATCTGCTGTATTAATGGTTAGATCAATTGGTGCAATTATTTTTGGTTATGTATCAGATGTTTATTCAAGAAAATGGGCATATATTGCTTGTTCAGTAATGTTTGTTGCCTTACAGATTGGTACTGGATTTTGTTCAACTTATAATCAATTCTTAGCTGTTAGAGCTATATCTGGTATTGCAATGGGTGGTACATATGGTCCATCTGTTAATACATCATTAGAAGATGCACCAATAAAAGCAAGATCTTTTTTGTCTGGTCTATTCTTTTGTGCATATATTGGTGGTTTATTATTAGCTGTTATCTTTTGGAGAGCTTTTGAAAATACAAAACATACTTGGAAGGCTCTATTTTGGTTTTCATCATCTTTCCCATTCATATGTATTATTTGGAGATTATTATATCCTGAAACAATTTATTTTCAAAGAGTATTAAAGGCAAGAGAAATGCAAAAGAATGAACAAATTGCAAATGGTACATATATTAAACCAACTTTTAAATCACAATGTTCTCATCTATGGGATCAATTAATTAAGAAAAATTGGTTATTATTTGGTTATTCAATTCTTTTATTAGCTGGTTGTAATTATTTAACTCATTCATCTGAAGATATGCATGTAACAATGTTAAGATCTCAATTAAAATTATCTGAAAATGCAATTACAATAACAATGGTAGTTGTATGTCTTGGTGGTTGTTTAGGTTCAATTATTGCTGGTATGATCTCTGAAGCACTTGGTAGAAGATTATCATTAGTTCTATGTTGTTTAATTGGTGGTGCATTTTGTTATCCTGCCTATATGTTAAAGACTGAAAAATCAGCAATGGGCGCTGGATTCTTCCTATATTTTGCTGTATTAGGAGTTTGGGGTATTATTCCTGTTCATTTAAATGAATTATCACCAAATTCTGCAAGATCAACAGTTGCTGGTTTAGCTTATCAATTAGGTAATTTAGCTGCATCCGCATCTTCTACTATTGAAACAAGATTAGCAAAACATTATCCATTACCTAATGATACTGAAGATTATGCAAAAGTAATGAGTATTATGACTGCTGCAGTTTTAATCTATTTATTATGTATTGTATTAATTGGTCCTGAAAAATATCATAAAGATTTATCAATTCCATCATTAAAATATTATATGAATAAAGTTATTGAACAAGAAGATGATGAAGAAAGACATATTCATGGTGGTAAATCAATTGCATTACCACATCATTTGGATTCACCATTATTATCCAATACTAATACTAACAATAATGGTAGTTTTTTAGATAATCCAAGTGATAAGACCTCAGATGATGTACCACGTATTGAAACTCCAAAGAATGCATATGAACCAAGTAATGATTTTAGTGGTAATGCAAGAGTTTAATGCTTGATAATAATTAACAATAATATTGAATCTTTAGTTGGTTTTCTATTTTGGTGTTCTTTTTTTGGGTTTCTACCTACTGTATAAATAGTGAAGGAATTTCCAATTATATATTATTATTGATTTAGTACATTATTAACAACAATATTTAATTTGAATTTGACTTGATAACGTTATAGAATAATATATTAGTATATAAATAATAATAATTATTAATTAGTTATTAAATTACCATGAATAAGTAGGTAAGTAGTAGTAGATATAATAATAATAACATATCAATTAGAAGATAGAATAGTATGAAAAGAAAAGAAGAATTATTCCTTTATTAGAATGTTATCAACTTTATCACGAAGATCTAACTTAATATTAGCATCTAATATAATTTCTTTCTTCTTCAATGATAATTTATATTTCTTTCTCTTTTCCTTTAAATCATCAATTAATACACCTTTTAATTCATTACTCCAATTATATCTCTTTCTTAAAGAGTTATATAATTCATTTAATTCCTCTAATGAATGTATTGAATCAATTTCTTCATCTTTTGGGAGTGTTAATTTGTCATTACACTTTTTAATTTCCTTTATTGAATCATCAGCAATATTAATTAATTTGAATTTAAATTCAGATTCTTGTTGTGGTGTATCAACCTTTTCTGTAACTGATGATAATTGTCTTGATCTCTTTTTATGATTTTTTTCAATTAATTCATCCTCTCCAAAGTTCAATATTTTATTGAATTTAATTATAGATGCTGTCTCTCCAATGTATACTTTATACTCTCCTAATCCATTTATCTTATTATACCTCTTAACTGCTTGAATTTCATGAAATAATTCATAATCAGGCATAGAAAAGGTTTCTCTAACTCCAGAATTTGAATCTTCTAATTCTAAAGTTTTATCTGGAATTGCACCAGCGACTAAACTAGATGTTGATTCAGGAATTGAATTTTTCCTTAGCCCCATAGATGGATCATTATTATTTATATTTGCTTGTGTTTGTGTTTGTGTTTGTGTTTGCATTTGTATTTGTGTTCGTGCTTGTGCCTGTAATTGTGCTTGTGCCTGTGCTTGTGCCTGTGCCTGTAATTGTGCTTGTGCCTGTAGTGCGTGTGCGTGTGCCTGTGCTTGTGCCTGTGCAGATTCATAATACCAATAAGGATAATTATCAGCTACATTAGTAATACCATGAACTGTTCTTATATGCTTGGATAAAGCATCAGATCTTGTAAAATGTTTAAAACATTCAGGTAATAGGCAAAAGAAAGGTTTTTCACCAGTATGTGTCCTTATATGGCCCAATAGAGCAAATTTACTAGGTTGAATTGCACCAAATCTTGGACATGCTTCCCATTCACAAGTTGGTTTCTTACTCTTTGCATGTTCAATTGTTACATGATTAACTAAATCATCAAGTGTATTGAATTTTGTTGTTGTAGGACAACCTTTCCATCTACAAATACGTTCATTTGGAATTGAATCTTCCTCGGTATCAGTTAATTCACCCTCATTCAATGACTCTTGAGTGGAGAAATGATCATGTCTCTTATTTATTTCTTGTTTATCCTCCGATTGAGCAGGTGTTGATGGTGGTGGGGATGATGGAGTTGGATTCATAATAGCATTCAATGGGATTTGTCTTGATGAAGTTTTCTTTGGATTATCATTCTCTATAGTGGCTGTACTATTAAGTTCTTTATCCTCTGCCTCTGTATCAGTCTCTGTTACATCACTATTAACATTCAAATTTTCACTATCGTTTTCGTGGTCATTGTCATTGTTATTATTATCATTATTATTATTTTTATTACCATTACGCTTAAAATCATTATGAATGGTGATGTCAGAATTGTTTTGATCTGCATCTACTTCTTCCTCTTCTTCTTCATCCGCATCTACATACATATCTTCATCTCCTTCTTCTTCTCCCTCTTCCTCCTCATCCTCATCTTCTTCTTCTTCTTCCTCCTCCTCTTCATCATCATCATCATCTTCTTCTTCTTCTTCATCAACTTCTTCTTCTTCTTCTGCGTCTTCTTCTTGTTCCTCTTGTACATCATCGTCTTCTTCTTGTTCTTCTCCGTCATCTTCCATAGTTTCATCAACATTCATATCAGTTATCTCTTTATCTTTTTCACCACTATTGTATGATTTGTTTTTAAATTGTATCTTTCCATTATCAGCATCAACATCAGCATCAGTATCAGAATGATTTACTAATGAATTCAAAGACATGCTCGCATTGGTTCTTGTAGGGCTCGAAGCAGGATTAGTAGGAAATACATCAGAGTCTCTACTGTTAGTCAGATCCTTGATGTTCATAATGGCCAATGATGTAATGAATGTGTTTAATCTCCTATATGTATATTTAAAAGTTATAATTGTATAGTCACTCTTTGCTATTAACTGAGAGTTCTACCTTATTCCCAAAAAAACGAATTGAATGCGGGTAATCTGCCATTTAATTGAATTTTAACAATGAAAAAATCTCTGTTTTTTTCTGTCTGGTACTTTTTTTTTTAGAGTCAAAATATTTCGTTGATGTAAAGTGAGCTCTGCTCTGCTGCTTCCACTACTATAACTATTTCAATAATACCATTCACATTCCACAAACATGTCTGAATTACAGTTGAATATACTTCAAGTATTGGACAAGGAAGGTTCTATTCAAAATACTTTGGAGACTTTCCCTCAACTTGATTCTAAAGTAGTACAAGGTGCCTTGAGTTCTTTGGCTGCTCGCTCAAAGATCACTTTTGAATCAATCGAAAAGGAAAAATGGTCTTTGACAAAGGAAGCTGATGATATTGTTCAGAATGGTTCCCATGAATATAGACTTTTAGAAACTATTTTAAAGCTAGAGCATCTTAAAATTGCTGAAGTCGGTAATGTATTAGGTTCTGCTGGTAAATTAGGTCAAGCTAAGGCCTTTAAAAATGGTTGGATTAGCAAAAATGGTGATGAATTAATAATTAATGAAAAAGTTGATAAATCAAACTTACCAGCAGATGAAACAGCTAATGAACTAAAGGAAGTTCAAACAACTGGAACCTTATCTGACTCTAAAAAGTTGAATGATTTAAAGAAAAGAAAATTAGTTTCAGTCACTAAAATCATATCTTTCATTGTCGCTAAAGGTCCAGAGTTTAGCACTACCATTGAAAAATTGGAAACTGATATTACTAGTGATATGGTTGCTAATGGAACTTGGGAATCTGCTAAATTCAAACCATATAATTTTAACTCTGAAGGTATTGCTCCTAATTCTGGTGCTTTACATCCATTAAACAAGGTTCGTGAAGAATTTAGACAAATTTTCTTCTCATTAGGCTTTACTGAAATGCCTTCAAATCAATATGTCGAAACTGGTTTCTGGAATTTTGATACCTTATTTGTTCCACAACAACATCCAGCTCGTGATTTACAAGATACCTTTTATATTAAAGATCCATTAGTTGCAGGTAAACCAGATGATGATGAATATTTCCAAAAAGTTAAAAAGATACATGAAGAAGGTGACTATGGTTCAATTGGTTATAGATATCCATGGAGTGCAGATGAATCTTTAAGATTAGTTTTAAGAACACATACCACTGCTATCTCATCAAATATGCTTAAAGAATTAGCTAAGGACCCTAAACCATCAAGATTATTTTCTATTGACAGAGTTTTCAGAAATGAAGCTGTTGATGCTACACATTTAGCTGAATTTCATCAAGTTGAAGGTGTCTTAGCTGATTATGACATCACATTAGGTAACCTAATTGGTTTCATGGAAGATTTCTTTGCTAAAATGGGCGTCCATGATTTAAGATTTAAACCAACTTATAATCCATATACTGAACCATCATTAGAAATTTATTCATGGCATAATGGTTTAGGTAAGTGGGTTGAAATTGGTAACTCTGGTATGTTCAGACCAGAAATGTTAGAACCAATGGGCTTACCAAAAAATTTGAGAGTTTTAGGTTGGGGTTTATCATTAGAACGTCCAACCATGATTAAATATGGTGTGAGTAATATTAGAGAACTATTAGGTCATAAGGTCAGTTTGGATTTCATTGAAACTAATCCAGCTGCTCGTTTAGATGAAGAATTAATTTAGATTCAATTTCAAATAAATATTTAATGAAACTTATTTACAATATATCTTTTCATGTAAGTAAATATTTCTCGATTTTTAATGAGCGACTACAAACTAATTGAAATATTATAATGGCAATTGAGTAATAGATTTAATAGCAATGGCTAATAGATTCTTTAGAGCATATTCTTTAGATATCAACATACAAATATAATCACACACAATATATAAATACTAGCGTTTTCCCTTGGATGTCTGCAGATGAACTAGTTCTTGGTCTGACATAACTTCAGTATCTGAAACAGCTTCTTCATTGTCTTTACTCCAACTGCAATGTTTCTCTAAACATAATTTCAATTGTTTACGGGTGACAGGCTTTTCAACAACATCTGCAAAAACTGATCCATATGATATTGCTTCTTTATAATATGCAGTTAAGGCGACTATTGGTGTTTCAGAATTGGTACTTGATGTATGCTTTAATAATTTTGCCATATCAACAGCATCAATATTCGGTAATTTTAAGGCAGTAAAAATCATATCAAATTTAACTTCACCCGTTGCTCTTCTAATTAACTCATCAGCAGTAGATACGCTAACCACAATACAGCCTAATAATTCTAAATCTCTCTTAATTGAGTATCTAATGATTGGAATTGGCTCGCAAAGTAAAACATCCAACAATTGTAAGCGACCATTTGAACTTTCTGAGATTCTTGAACTTTGTCTTCTCTTACGAACTCTTTGTAATGCAGATGATCTTGAATCTTCTGTATCAGAACTTGATGGTGAAAAGTCTGACATTAACTTATTAAACAAACTATTCCTTGAACTTCTTGAGCCATGATGGGAATGATGAACATGCTGGTGATGACCCGTATGCTGAGAAGGTGACTGTTGAT